>NDXB01021688.1:14262-33478 GCA_002631895.1 Agapornis roseicollis | reverse complement strand
GGGAATTAAAGTACTCTTAACTCATTGGCTTCTTTAACAGATTCCTTTCCAAACTTTCAATTCACAACTTCATTTTAACATAGAGAAGATAACTGTAAGATCCACTAAATGTTTAGCCAATGTTAACAAACATCTTGATTACCAGACTCAGCAAGGTGCTCAAGCATGCCTCTACTCCATATAAAATGGAGAAAAGGATATAAACCAACATTTCACTTTATCACTGGCCAAACCAGAGCAAGTAGACAGAAGCTGTTGTCTGCTTAGTAAATATGCTGGATCAAAGGATGCTGAGGTTTGCTGGGTTATGTGATTGCTGAGTAATTACAGACTAGGCCAGGAAGACTACAGCTCAGTAGCTCATGATTCAATGCAGCCACATCTATTTCCAGCACATGGAGATGACAATGCGTTTGGCACAGCCAGCCGAAAACCCTCTGTCTGTAAGGGACACAGTGCTTACCCTACCTTCACATTTACTTGAAGAGATCCATTGGGGAGTGTCTGACACTTAACAGTAATAATAAAAGCAAATGGAAGGGAAAAGAGATTTTTCATGTCAATTTTTAAATATTTGGCAAAAGAATGATGAATCTTGAAACTGCTGAGGTCTGATCAAAGCCACAGACAGGAAGGTGCTCTGGGACAGTGTTTCCCTGACAACTTTGCATTTTGGCTTCATCTGAAGAAATAAACACCATATATCCTTGGGACCTAACAGCCTCATCTATGAGATGCTTGTGCTTTGTGGGTACAAACTTTGTTCTTTTCTTTCTCCATTCTCTTTTGTTCCTCTGCCTTTTGCCACCTAAAGACAAATTAAATAATGAAGACACTGTTTTGTTTGGAATAATTTCTACATTTAAAAACTCTCACAGTGGACCAACATTTGAAAAATCTTAGGCCAAGCAAAATAAATACCCATTATAAACATGAGACAGTTTTTAATTTTTCCTGTTCTGGGTGCTCTTTACTGACATTACCATTGCCTTAAAACTCTTTGTACTGCCGTATTTTTACTCATCTTAAAAGGGGTTTTTCCTTCCCATCCAATGTTCCCCCTCCCACCCCCAGCTTTTGAGGAGGATTTGTATCAGTGACTAACAGACCATTTTGGATGAATACATGAACTAGTTACATGAATTCTCTTCAAGGTTACACTAAAACATTTTCCCTTACCTATGAGCCCAGTGGTATAGACTTGTTGCAGCAGCCTGGCTCCCTCCTAATAAAAAGAGGGAGCCTTCTTGACCCAGTATTGCACTGCAGTGCTTGGTACCTAGTGCTGGACACCATCACTCAGAAACAGCTCTGGCCTTTCACTCCCTGCTGGCAGGAGACTGGACTGCTCCTGCCAAACTCTACATCAGGAGCTCAACCTGAAGCCAGCAGAGCTCCTCACAAGACGTAAAGCCAAACATATCTTGCAGGCACTCACAACGCATTATCAGCAGCATGTATTAAGTACTTCAGGTAGTTAAGAGTCATATTTCAAAACAAATACTACTCAGCACCAGTTTTACCATCAAACTGGGGAAAAAAAAACCAGTGACAACAGTACGTAGTAGGTTTTATTTTCTGCCTGAGTAACTGTAACAATTAAGTTTCTCTGTTCTCTACCTAACACAAACAAACCAGTTGCATTTCCCTGCCTCAGGGATGTTGCATGAAGTTAGGTGAAAGACATACAGACTGATTTTTGCATTTAGAATTCAGAGTAAGCATCTAATTTTCCTTTATATCACCTAGTGAAAGATGAATATCTATAAAACCCTCCATAAGGCACTTTGGACAGGTGAGGAATAGATCCAATGGAGTTTTGTGACTTTCTGCACTGTGTCAGCAATAAATTTGCCCATTTCTCTTGGGAGCCCTGTTTCAACCCCTTACCTCTAACCATCACCATCAATAGGGATTCCACCAGTTTGCCCCAGGCTGTGTTGCAGTGAGGAAATGGCAGGCATTTCTCCATACCTATTTATTTTCATCATTTAGATCTCCCACATCCAATCAAGTAAGCCCAAAAGTTTGTCAGCTTTGTGGTGGAACCTTGTGTTAGAAGCACTGCAGGTAATTTTCATCTCTATACTTGGATAATTTTCATCTCTATAATGAGATTACTCATTTTAAGGAAAGCAGAATTTTCTATTGCCAGTGTTGCAATTCTTGAGTTACAGGGCATTATACTGGTCCTTCCATAGGATGAATATATTAAGTTACAGATGCAGCAAGAAGGTCTCTAAAGGACCCTGGATATAAGCAGACCCTGACAACCTATGTCATTCACTTGGCACTCTTTCCAAGCTGGGGACAAGAGCAGTGCTTTCCATCCCTGTCACATCAAAAAAAAACCAAAAAACAAAAAAACCAAAAAAACCCCACAAAACAAACCAAACAAACAAAAACCAAGGGAATGATGAAATCTGCTTTACTCATGTCTGCAACCCCATCCTAGTACTTTGTTTTCCTATACTGCCAAGTGCTGGATATTTGCTGATCCCTGTGGTAATCCTGCTTGTGGATTAAGACAGGGTCAAGGACAAATTTCACCCCAGTCAATGTACTGCTTACAGTTTGAAGTCTATATCCTAAGCTGCTATCTAACAATACTGTACATTATAAAATAACCATTTTTAGAGCTTAAAGTGATCATCTTTAAGGAATATATGAAGGAAGAATGCATGAGTTTAGTTACTAAACATTGATAAGTCTTGAAAGCAATAGGACATAAAAGAAGTAGGACATAAAACATGAAGATACATAGAGAGATGAAAAAAAATATCTTACTGAACTGCAAGGTCCTACACCTGGGTCGGAGCAATCCCAGGCACAGCTCCAGGTTGGGCAAAGAGGAGTTTTAGAGCAGCCCTGTGGAGAAGGACTTGGGGTAGCGGTTGATGAGAAAATGAACATGAGCTGACTGCAGTGTGCTTGCAGCCCAGAAAGCCAATTGTATCCTGGGCTGGGGAGATGCTGGAATGGGTTGGCCAGGGAGGTTGTGAGTGCTCCATCCCTGGAGGTGTTCAAGGCCAGGTTGGATGAAACCTTGGGTGACATAGTTTAGTGTGAGGTGTCCCTGCTTCTGGCAGGGGTGTGGGACCTAGATGATCTTAAGGTCCTTTCCAACCCTAACTATTCTATGATTCTATAAAATTTGGCCTCTGTACTTGCCTTAGAATTATTTAAGGTGATATTATTGTATTCAGTGCACAACTAGGGAAAAGAAGCATTATGAGATTATAGCATACTTCTGTTTAAGAAATCTGCTCCTTCTTGATTTCACTGGTAAATTACACCTGTGTAAGAGCCTGGTGCCTTAGACTACTTTTCTAAGGGTTTGTACAAAGGAAGGAACAACTTTAGGGTTGGTGTGGGACTAACAGTCAGGAAGGGATAAAAAATACCAGGGGGAAAAGAGCAATGAAGACATGATTTTTAAAGGAGTCATATAAGCCTTGAATCATAATTCAAGAATGAGAAAAAGATGCTTTGAGAGAACAAGAGCTTAATCAAGAACAAGACAGTAAAAGATTAATTATCTCATAAACTCATCTGGAGAAAATACCTGTCTTGAGAAAGCTCATTGCTTTTGCTGAGACAGAGCCACTGTTTAGAAAATGAAGCCAGACAAACAGAGCATGTATTTTCTGCAAGGTGATATATTGTTCAACTATTGTCCTAAGCAGAGCATAATACAATCATGACTCTGTACCTTATGTGAAAGAAAGAACAGTATTGTAAAGAAACACAAGTTGTAGGACTCCACAGCATAATAGCTGAAATTTAACAGTTCACAGTAAACATGATCAGAGCAACAGTCTGTTATAAATTACCTAGTACCTTGTCCAGGAGCCACTTCATGATTCACCTTTTTCTAATCTACCTAAAGGAGCTCAATTATAGCTAATTTTAAGATTCTCACCTAAGGAGTTGAAATAACTTGAAAAGCCCTTGACTTGAAGTAGATGCTTCTCAGCAAAACATTTCTATTTCAAGATTGCTTTTCATTCTCTCATTAATAACCTTTCTCACTATATAAATTCTGGTTCATATAATCCCAAAGTTACCTTAAAATACTACTGCTATGGATTGATTAGTGTTTGCACAGACAAAAGGGGGCTCTGAATACACGTGACAGTACTAAGTTACTCTCAACGGGACTCTTTCCCAAGCAAAGAGTCACTGGAAACAACTGTAGATTCCCTAGCATCTACTAGAGCTGATTATTTTCAGGACAAAAGGCAAGTACAGTCTTGCAGTTTATCACAGCTGTTACTACTTACAACTGAAGATTTCTCAAGCTTTATTATTAGCTAAAAACATTACTTCATTTACAACCAGAAGTACACATCATCAGTTATTCAACCTAGTACCTCCAAATGAAACATCCTAGGACTGTTATAATAGTTCAGTCTAAACATTTCTGCAAACTGAGGCCAAACCCTCAAGACCCACACAGAGGAGAAACAGACCAGCACAATGCTGTGTGCACTACTTACCTTAGTTAAACAATTTTGGTTTCCTGTAAATCTTATCCAAAACTTATTCTCTTCTGCAGCTGATGCTACACAAGTGCCCTACCACTTCTTTCACCAACTTCACCAAATATTAACTAAAGCTTAATTGACTTAAAATACAATTCATTCAGCCTGCCAAGAATGCCACAAAGCCTTGGGCTGTCTCAACAGTTACTTGAAGAGATTTAGCAAAATACGTTTTTGTTTCATTTATTAAGTGACTGAATTAGGTGGGCCTAACTCAAATGGATTTGTAACAAATCCAGGCAGTGCTATATAGCTTTTTCTAGCCAATTGCCTTATGCAGACCCTGGTTTGGGTTTGTTTGGTTTTTTTGTTTGTTTTTTCTTTTCCAGTTTTGCTTTACAGAAAGCAAACTGCAAGCCTGAAACTGCTAGATAATGAGCTACTTCTACTGCTCTAGTCAGTTCCCCATCCCCCAAATATTTCACCTGTTGAATATATTCCCAGATTAGAGTCTATTCTTCTTGAAGTCCTATAGAGAAAAAAAGAAGGCAAACCTCCACTTCAAAAACACCTGCCCATGACCAAAATGCTTGTTGATGCCAGACATATCCCATGTTTTACCCTTATCGCCAGAAGACTGGCAACATCACCACTTACAGTGGGAATCCTTCAGAGTTGAAAGGAACTTCTCATTCTTAAAAATGCTAAGAGAGATACAACTCTAACAAAAAGATTTGGAATAACCTCTTGCCAGTTAAGATAAAAGTCAGTAACCAGATGCAACAAAAGAATTTGCTTTCATGGTTTCTTTGGTTAGCTTCAGGTACCAAAAGAAATTATTTTCAAACTGATGCAAAAACAACCCCCCAAACCATTTACCACTTACATTTAAATAGTGAATTATAAGCATTAGGACAAGCATTTTCAAGCAGAGATACAGAAGGATGTTGCTGTTTAACTGTGACCCAAGAGTAAACACTCACTTTCAGCCTTCTAGAAAAATATACTAGATAAGAGGCTAATCACATCAAGCATTACATTAAAATGTAATTAAACCCACTAACTTTGGTTTCCATTATGGTTCTTTAAAAAGCACATGCAACATACCATAGGCAACAAACTATTTCACCTTATTGTCTTTTTCCTCCCTCTCTCACATAGCTTCTAGGTATCAAGGAGCTCAGGAGAGGAGAAACAAGTAGGGAACGAGGGAAACAAGGAAGAAAAAGCTTCCAGCTGGCTTGAACGCAGTCATTTCCTCAGTGCTTGCAGCTGGTGAGCAAGAAACAGGTGCTGTTCATCAACCAGGATACAAGGGACGTCCTTGCAAGAAAGGTAGAAGCCAAAAATCAGGAGATGCTCAGTGGTTTATCTTTTTTCCTTTCTGTTCTGCACTCTCAGGCAATCAGCTACAACAGTGTTCACTGGGAGAGAATAGTCCTTACTCTCCTGGATAACACCAGTACTTGTTATCTGCTACCATGATTACAGCATTGTATTACTGCTTCTTGCTGAGCAATGTCAGTAACCAAAACCTTAATGACAAGCAACCAAAATTTTGTAATTTATTATGGAGATCCTGTTCTGGCCTTGCTCCTGTGCAGCAGCACCCTGCCTGCACAGCAACAGCAGAATGGGGTGGTCTGGCCCTAGGCTTTAGTTGCCTCATGTGTTTTGACATCATGATTAGCAGTCCCTGATCTAAATGATCTAATTGTGCCTTCTGGCTTCAAACTACATCTCCTGAAACACACTGCTTTCCTTACAGCCAAGGCAAGAGTAATGCACAATTTGGAGGCAGAAAAAGGGCTGACAAATGAGATTAAAAGGATGGCAACTAGGAGCACTGCTGCTAAAGAAACAGATGATCAGATGGAAGTAATCTGGAGGTAGATCATGCTTAACACACAGCATTGTAAAACTGCAGTATCTCCAGCAATAATAATGATGAAAGTGGAACACCTGCCATTCACTATCTACACTCAAAAACCTGGAGTTTTGTTTGAAATACTAAAGAGGGAAGGAATACACAGATTGTTGATTACTGAACCCACCCCTTCACCCATACACACACTGTAACCCTGCTCACATATTTATGATCTGGTGGATCCACTCACTGGAAGGCAGAGGTTGGGTGCTTCTCAGCCCGGGGTGAGCAAAGGCAGGTGCCAGCAAGAGCAGAGGCTGCCCAAGGAAAGCACAGCTCCGTGGGACAAAGTTCACTGTTCCTGCCCAGCTTCCTGGGAAGGGAGCTGGATGCTGCCAGGATAGGCACTGGCCCTACCAGCAGTTCAGCCCCGGGTACTGGCGTTTAGTGGCAAGGAATGGGGCATTCACCCCCTGCTCCAGAGGTGTGTCAGGTTTGTCTACAGGAAGAAAGAAAAAGTCCTTTCTGAAGAAAAAACAGAGGCCACCTTTACAGGTAAAAAACCCAAACCAACCCAATCTTTTACTTAGTCTATACTCACTCACTGCAGCAGCTTTGTTCTCATTTGTCTCCTCATCCTAAGCTTCCTGATATTTGCTTGTAAAGAGGGGTGTTCAAAACCCCGGCTTGTACATTTGTATCAGAGTAATTGGCAGATGTCATTCTCTTTTAAAGATCTGCTTTTTCTGTTTGTTGTTTCTTTATAAGCAATTGCATTTTCCCTATGTATTTTGAACTATGTAGTAGTTAGTTGAAGATACAGTTATTTGACAGTTTAATCATCATCCACTCCATGTAGTCTGCACTATCTCTCTGCTTTTCCTCTCAAGAAATTTTTCAGTGATAAAGAGAGGTTGTGGACATATAAACAAAGTTAAAAGGGAAAGAATGCCTACAATGGTTTCCAAATAAAAAAAAATAATATCAGATGAAACAATAATTTTGTTTACATGCGTATTATTTCATTTAACTTTTTCAAGGAGAGAGTTATTAATCATACAGACATTAGCCTAACAAATCAGTCTTTGCTCTTCTGCAGATCTGAGTTGGATCAGCTACTATTACAGATGCTGTGATAGCATTTCTTGATATGTGACTGGGAAACAAACAGGAAAAGCTTGAATCTTCAAAGCCAAATGTGAGTTGCACAGCAGGTAAGATCCCCTGGCTTCTGATGCCTCAGTGACATTGTTAGTGACATTTGTCATTGTGGAACCTCCCTAAGCAGTGCTGCCAGAAGTGGGAAGACTGGAAGTTATGATGAGTCCTTCCTGCTGGGTAGTGCAGGGTAAAGAGTAGAAAAAGCTTTTCTGTAGCTCATACATGGGTCAAAAGCTCACATAAAGTACAATCAGATGTGATTAATTTTTTGGGCCCATGACTGAAGTGCGTATGAAATGCTTGCCATAGGTTGTGCTGTTCTGGAAGGCCAGTCTGCTCCTGTCTTTGGCTGCAATTGTTTAAAAAGTTTAGGTCTTCTGAGGAAAAATAAATAATTATTTAATATATATAAATAAATAATTATTTAAGAATAGCCTGGACAAATTTTTTTTACAAAATGTGACAGCTTTAAAAAACTTTCAGTGCTTGAAAAGAGCCAATGAATATGGAAAATTCAGGCCTACCTTAGCTTTTGGAATGAAGGCATAATACTATCACCAATATAGAGTCAGTCTTACTTTTGGAATCTTGGTTTAAAACATAGTGTCTGTTTCTCAGACATGCAAACATCTGGGGGAAGTGCCCCAGAAACAAAAGTATATTTGCAGGGAAATATACTTGTAATATACTTTTAACTTTCAGTAGGTGATGTTGCCTTTCTCAGAATGAGAAATGAAGTCCTTTCCATCACCACTGGTTCTACTGTAATTTCATGGACTCTCATCCTAATGCTGTTTCTGTGTCTTACAAAGGGATAATGAGAAGTAGGTGGCAAAGAACAAGCAGACCAAACCTAGCAAGGCAGATGGTAGTTTTCCAGCTGACTGAAATCAAGCCAGAAAAGACATTTGAAGACACAAGTGAACATAATTAAGCCACTCATCTGATTATAAAGCCAGTGCTTCACACCGAAGGGTCTTATCAGTCCTGGAGACTAAGTTGTCTGACAGGTATTTACTAAGCTAAAAGGCAGCCCATAAAGATAACTAGGCAATAATACCTACGTTTATTTACATTTCAGTCTTTTTGTTTGTTTGTATTCTTAGAGGCTGCATATTAGCAGAGACTATTGCCATCTTCAACAGGTAAGCTATCTGTCCTTCACTTGCTGTAACCAACTGCTCCACCACGACAGCAATTACTTCACTTTCTATTCATGACTTAACACTAGGTCTCCTGCAGAGAGCGAGCAGAAGCCTGTCACAAGGGACATGGGGAGTTTTCTAGAGCTAGGACAAGAGCAAGAGCTTCAGACTCTTATTAGAAATTCCTTGAAATTTAGGCAGGTACAGGGTCTGGCCCCAGTTTCATGAAGAATTTCAGAGGAAAATAAATGAGGAAAGAAGAGACAACACAGACCAGACTGGGGGCACACAGTCTCTCAGTTAGTTCTCAGATACGGGAGTGGAATGCACATTTGTTGCAATAAGGCAAAAATCTCCATCTGGATAAATATGAGGCTCTCAGGGCAATGTTCCCATCACTGCAGCAACACGCAGCACCCTGCAGAGCTTTCAGTGAACTATTTTTGTTTGGCTGAAGAGAGCTTTTCAAAAGCTATTTATCCAAACTATCACAAGTAGACTAAAGCTGGGAGTTATGCAGTCTAAAAGGCCATTGTAGCACTTCTAACACAGGGCAAAATTTCACTTACAGGCATTCTCTATCTTTCAAGGCTACATAGTCGACATTTTACAGTCCCAATGTAAGTGGTTCACTTACAGTATAAATTAATGGATTTTTTTCCCCTTCTTTTCATGTGGCTGTTTCATTCTGGCACCAGTTTTGTTGATGTGTTTTGCAAAGCTTCAAAGGCTCTTTGCTCCAAGGACCTGTAATCCTGGATTATTAATATCAGAACTAGTGTTGCTGAGAATAAAGGTAACCTTGAGTAGCATAGAGCTTGGGAACAGTAGTATTCAGTGATAACATTTCTATCTAGTGAAAATGTGTTAGGTTTTATAAGACCTAAGATGCCCATTGTGTCATGATGGATGGTTTGACTCAGCAAAACTGAGTGTTGCATATGTGATGACCCAACTTGTAAATTCCTGAGGCTACCAGGAATCATATGACCTATTTCACGTATATGAAGAGTCTGTTAAGCTTAGTTTACTGTGGAGTGAACAGAGCACTTAACTTGTTATTTCCCTTTTTTTATTTTTAATACTAACTGTATTACTTATTTATGACCTAGGTAACTTTCTACTTCCTGGTTAGCTCACAGTCAAGAGCTCAAATGATCCACCCAAGATTAAGCATCGTAAATATTAACTGATAGATCTTTCCATTTGCAAAATTACTCTGGATGCTCTTTTGACATGGGAAAAAGCTGGTAGAGCAGCAGTGAGAAGCCACAACTCTCAGTGCCATAACAATACCATGAGAAATGAAAAGGGGTATAGCCTGAAGGTGAACAATTACTCTGAAAAAGAAAAGGCTTTCAAATAAATTGATGGCAAGAAGTTAAAAACTGCAAAAAGATAAACCAGCCCTGTGGTATTAATAGAATGTACAGGAAATTGTACATTCTTTGTAAGTGAATATGACTACCCTAAAGAAATGCCTGCCTTAATCATACACTTCCTGTTCAAATGGAAAACAGTTTAACAGACTCCTAACAGTGGCAAATGTTATAGATGTTAAATATGCTTACTGTCAAGGAGGTTATTCTGATGGACTACTTGTTTTTTACCTAAAAAAATACCATTTTGGGTCTATTAAAACTCCTTGTATGCCTACACCATTTTCCTCAGACTACACAATACATGTGAATGCTGATACATGATACATGGAGGCAGTGACTGGCTGGGTCAGTGTCCTTTCTATGTGTGTCTGTGTCTTTGGGATACATGTTGAGCTTCACCACCGATTGAACCAGAAAAGGGAAAAGTAGCAGCAGCGTCCCCAGCCTGGACAGAGACCCCAGATCCCCACATACCCATCTGAGCTTTGGCAGCCAGGCAGGAGGGTGCTGGGCTAGGGTGGCTGGAAGAGGTGGCTATGCCCCTACCATCATTTAGTATAGACAAATGTAAGGTTATACTTCCCAGTATTTCCCAGAGGAAAAGGAAATTAAACAAATTTAAGAAGTTTGATTTTCTGCTGCAACTGCACAGGAAAGCAGGATACCATCATCTGCTGACTATCCAAAAGAAAGACAGTATGGTTTTGTCAAAGCAACTGTTATTATTTCCCATAATGGTTCCACATGTAATGTCTGTATTACAACGTCCGGAATGTTTTTTGGTCCCATGGCACTTTGCATGTCAGCAGAGTCTGATGACTGGGCTTTCATGGGCAAACACTTCTGCCCATGACAAGTTCTGGCTCAGATGTCTTCCTCTATTCTTAAGCTCCAAATGCATATCCAGTGCTATGAAATATTTCAGTGTAAGAAAACTGGTTCCATCATATGAACAGGTATTTCCACATATTTTTAAAGGTGTTAAAAAATTGATGGGATGCAAAATCCCAGATACTAAACTGGCTTGAGAATGGCAGTGAGATTTTGGAAAATGACTGAGAAAATTGGAAAATGCCAGTCTGATTGCAGTCATTTCAGGTAAAGAAAACACTGGCCATTGAATATTAAAAACCTTTAAATCTAGCCAAAGCAAGGATGAGTGAAATAGAATACATTCAAATGAGAAATAAAGCACATACCACTAACAATGGAGGAAACAAACCAGCAATCCAGTACATGTGAATTGATGGATTCAGTTAATCTCTTGAAGTTTCCACAGTAAGACTCAGCCCTTTTCTCATCAATAGCACTAATGGAGCATTTTGGTGACTTAGTCTGTGACATGCATGAAGTCACAGCATAAAATAAAACCTTGCTTTCAAGCTGTAGGGCTTTGTTTACCTGCAGATTTCCTGGTGGCTGAATTGTGGGAAATGGGAGGAAAGAAAACCAAGATAAAACAAATATATATCAAAGGAGATTAACAAGAGAAATGGGTGCCAGCAGAATAGAAAAATAGTAAAAAATGTGAAATGAATAGGCAAATTATGTTGCCAGATGCCTTTTTCATAGTAAATTCGAGTTTGTTTTCATAACTAGTATTGGGCATCTTTCTAAGATTCTTTTTCTGAATCTGCTACTTGTTAGCAGGAATCAGTTATAACAGATACTGGCAGCAAGGTAACGTGCAGTTCTGTGCTCAAATGGCTCAGCTTGTCAGCATGGTAATCCTGCCACCATCTAGGACACTATGCTCTTGCCAGTGCTGTTGAGGGAGCTGGGTGCAATGGGACCTTTGGAAAGGGGAAATCCTTTCCCTTTTGTGTTGTCCATCAAAAGAGGCTTACTCCAATCAGAGAAGTCCCATCCTTCCCAGAAAATGCAGACAGCCATTACCCAGCTTGTCATGTTTCCAGGCGTTATGCCTCACCCAGGTAATTTCTTCTGACTCAGAAGCCTCACACTAAGCAGCTGCCATCATCACTGCTGCTGGAGGAACTAGATACAAGGAAAGAAACTACTTTTGAAGCAGATTCTGTGAGGAACTGTGGGCAAAATTATATTTTAATTATTTTGGAAGCAGCAGTCTGCAAATATTTATTATAGGGGCATCTTGTGCATGGCAGTAAGAAAATTAAGGGAGACCTTAATCTAGGAATTACTTAGAAACTCAGAGCAATAAAGCAAAACAAAGCTTCTAAGTATATATTCATGAATAATAAACCCAAAGTTATATCATTACTTGTACAGCTCTACTCTTGGTTTGCTTCAGTGCATTTGAACTATTCAGTTAGTTGTCAGCAGATGCAAGCTAAAACATGCTCTTCAGATCATTCTTTCTTTGTCCCGCCCTGAGAGTGTTCAGCTGAAAACCACCGTTGACAAATACTGTGCCATTTGATGGAACAATTCTCATATAAAAGCTCTGTTAAAACAAACAACTAACCCACCAATCAACACCCATAAAGAAAACACTCTGGATCTAAGAACGCTTTTGAAGAAGTAACCGTTCTTCCTTTTATAGGTTGGCAGGTTTTTTGTCACCTTCCTTATCACACCAGCAGAATGGGAATGTCCCACAGCATGGCTGCAGCCATGGCTTCCACACCACATTGTACATGGAGAGCTGCTCTGGGACAGGAGTCAGTGTCCTGCGATGCTCTTCTATGGCTCTTCCAATCTTCTTTATTACAGTGTCAAAGAGGGGCTCAGTGTCAGCTGACAGAGGTTTGGCTTCAGAAGGGTCTTGTGAGAGATCAAACAGCAATGGAGGGTCATGATGGGTCACACCCTCCCCAAAACATGGACAAAATCCCCTATCATAACAAGCCCCAGCTCCAAGAGGATGAAATATGGGGGTCATATAGTGAGCCTTCCAGATGGCTCCACCTGGCGGGAGAAAAAAAAAGGCTTACAATGATACTGGTGGTTATTAGAAGGTATTGTAAGAGCGAATGTTTTTCTAGAGCTCATTTCTGGTTGGACTTCAGCTCTACACTTGTTAGTTGATATAATATTGCAATTTCATTTACAATTAAATGCCACAGAAATAAACCAATAATGTAAAATTATTTTTGATGTTTTGAAAGTCCTCCAAAATTTTCAGCAAGTATCAGTTGAAAAACTTTGGTTTTTATGAAGACATGTAAAAAAGGTTTGCAGTTTTCATAGCTTGCTTCCTTGTTAAGTGAGCAGAAGGAGGAAGGACTGAGGCAAGGACTTCTGCATGAGACAAATAAGGCATGGGCTCCTCAGGCCTTGCATTCAGATGGAGAGGTGGGTGAGACCCACCTGAGCTCCAATAGCCTGCTTGGCATGTCCTGTGCCTTGAAGCCATGATCAAACTCTTCGTACCATACAATGCAGGCAATGCTAGTAAGTTCTTTACAACTTTACACCTGGAACTACTCGGAAAGCTGTGATCCCAGAACAGATAACAGAACGTGTTATACAAAAGTGCCCTCCCATAAACAGAACCTAATTCTTGGGAAAGAAGTTCTGTACTTACTCTCCTTCTGGTGCCACCTTGCAGCATGTAAATGAATGCCACAGTAATGAAACAGGAACTCATGCTCTGAGTGCTCAACCATTCCTCGCAGTAAAGGCATCAGATCCCGGCCATCAATTACCCTAACAGAAAAGATGGAGACTGTCAGACTGATGTAAGCCTTACAGGACTGTGTTCCTTCTGCATATCTCTTGCTGGAACTGGGAACTCTGAATGAGGAAGATGCTTGTAGAAGATTGCAGGTAGATGGTGAATCTCAAACGTAAAGAAGAGGTAACTGGGCTGTGGTGACATTTATGAGTCTAGAAAAGGAGCAGCAGTGGAAAACAAAACTGTCAGACTCTTAGAATGTGTTTCCAAACTCGATTTTCCATTGTTACGGAGTGAAGGAAGAATAAAGCGTGTGTTTATACCTGTCCTGAGGTAGTATCCCTCCAGCCAGATTAACTACTGTAGGATAAATATCCATAAGGCTTGTAGGTTCGTCGATAACTTTGCCTGCAGGTAAAACTCCTGGCCACCTAAATATCCCTGGGACACGGATTCCTCCTTCCCAGCCTCCCATAGCTTTTCCACCTTTCATTTAAAAAAAAAAAAAATTAAAAACATTTATTTTAAAATAAGGAGAAATTGCAGATGAATGTTACTGTGTTATCATCAGTTAATGTTACCTTTATGAGCTTTCCTTTTTTTCTTACTATTATGCTCCTTCTCTTCAGTATCAGTGGAAGTGTGTTCACTATATGAGACCCCTTCAGTGGCCTTACATACTTACTCCTTTCTATTGTGTTACACAGTGCCCCTTCAGAACTCATCGTGAACAAAATTTTCAGGCACAAAGTCACTTCCAAGCCTAGTTCTCCTCTTTCTTTTACAATCCTATAACAACTGTTGTATCTAAAGCAAAGGTTCAGATGTAAGACACAACTAATACTTAGTGAGAAGTTACACAACCTTGATAAAAATTAACTTGTGATCAGTTGCCCCAGGAGGAAATGACAGTTTGAGAATTCATGCTTATAAAGGATACCTGCACAGGCTAGAATTATCTACATTTTTAAATGCCTAATTAGATGAGACAGGTTTGCTTCTCAATTATAAAGCACTATTACTCCTTGAGCTTACAGTCTTACCTAAGCTTTAGGGGTGTCCTTAGTACTTTGCTAGTTGTCACTGGGTTGTCACTAAACCTGGCAGCTCTTACCTCTGTATATTCCATTCCAGCCACCCAGCTGCCTTTGGCCTTCTTGTCTTTCCAGCCATCCACCATGATCAGAGGCAAAATAAACTAGTGTGGTATTTTTCAAGCCTTCCTTGTCAATAACATCTAGAACCTGGCCTGTAAACACAGGAATATGTAAGTATTAAAAACCAAAAATATCACTTACACTGAATAAATTTTAGCCTCTGAATTGTAAACATTCATCAATTTAATTTTTTATTTCTGCAGGGATGGTCACTCTTTAAAAGAAGAGCAATGAGAAATGAGGAAAAAAAATGTCATGTACATTATGATATCTAGGCCACAGTCAGTATTTTGATGAAATTATTGGATGAATGTAATCCAGTTCTTTTGGTATGTGTACCTGATTCTTCTACCCTTTGCAAATGTGGCTACTTCTCCCGTGCCATGACTGCGTGATAAATAATTCTCCTTCCCCTCCATAAATCATGCTGAAAAATAACATGAATGTAATTTCTGGGGGCATACCAATTACCATTTACGAACATTTCTGGATTTATGAATGGGGCTAAAAAAATATTCACTGTGCTGCTGAATGCAGCAGTCACAGAGAAATCGCCTGCTGGTTTACACATAGATTTAATTTGCTTGTCAGTTTCATCACCTTCTGATGTGTCCTACTTAGGTAAGACATAAGAGGCTGAAATTCCTTGATCTTTAATAATCACAGAAAACTAAATAATTCCTATTTATCTAGTAAGAAAAGAAAGAATGCTCTTTGGCAGGAGCCAAGGGGACATGGTTGTAAATATGGGGATATGCTTAAAACTGGCAAACACTAGACTAAAAAGACTGAGTGACCAGAAAGACTCATTTGGTTCAAAACTGGAGAAAACAAAAAGCCAACTCTGTAAGCCAACAGTGCTCATACAAAATTGAGAGATATTCATGAAAACTTTAGGACTTTTTCCTACTTGTTTTGAATTCTCTTCCTTATTTTTTTAATAACAACTTTTTTAATATATATTCAGACCAAGGTATTAGGTAGTTGAACACATTGTTATTTGCTATGGTGACTTACCCACCATCCAGTCCATCTCCTCTACATTGTCTCCATATAAACCATGGCTGCTCCTCCCAAGAAATTTCTCTGTTGTGATGAGCGGGGTGTGGGAATGTAAAAAGGAAAGAAAAAGGAGGAATGGCTTGTGCTTATTTCTAAAAAAATAGAAATCAATTAAATCAACACTTTGTTATTCGTGTAATCAAGTAACTGGCAGCTCAGCAGTGGGTTTGCCAGGCAAACCACCAGTTCCAGAAGAGCATGAGTTAAGGAGATCAGGATTTCTCATGAAATTGTACATATGTACATGACTTTGCTGATAGTAGTATCTCCATATACTGGTTGAGAATAACAGATTTTGTTTTAGAAATAAGTTTGACATTTAGTTGTATTTCATCAAATTTTTAAAAGTTAAAGCCCTTTGTTATTAGGAAGGAAGGTTCTCAATACATACAGAGGTCAGTCATAATGGAAAATGGTATTACGATTTGCATATATACACATTTCAAAAATCACTTCAGAAGCATCTTACTTTGTAAGAAATTAAACCACAATGATTAGGATCTACCTGTTAAAATAATGTTTGGCTGATATAAAATGACTGTCTTTTTTTCCTGAATCATAACTAAAAAATTCCAGATTGAAGCTCCACTTTCTGCCATTGCAAACCTCAACTGTGCTACAGAAACAAAGGCAGTAAGTTCATCTCCTGCCAGCTGGTCCCCACAAAGCAGTCCATATGATAAGGCTACATCACAGCTCTAATTCTCCTTTCCCAGCCCTCACATGTATTTCTGCCATCAGCTGTTATCACTTAAAGCTGCAATGTTGGCCTCATTGACACAAATATGTATTTACTCAATATAGCCTAGAAATATTCAATCCAACCCCTGGAAATTTGGAAATGTTATCAGCTTTAGTGAAGCTGTGCATAACAGACATCCTTAATACGTAGCTATTTCTTTTGTTTAATAGTATTATATCATTATTAACATTACTAATAATTAATAGGCACAATACTACTTATAATGCTATATAATATTACAAAATTATAAAAGACTTCACGTGGGAAAGTGCTGTTTAAAAGCTGACATGTAAGAACCAGAAAAATTGTGATCAGCGGAAACACACTTTACCTTTCAATGAATGAAATGGACTCTTTCAAGATATGGGTTGTTGTCCTCTCTATCACCATTGGCTGCTCAGTAACTTCATGGTTTCTCATCATAATGCAGTTCCAGTATCGTACAAACCCATAACTGGAGAACCAGCATATGAAGAACAGGAGACTAAACCCAGCAAGGCAGGTCAGTGTTTTCCAGCTGACTGAAATCAAGCCAGTCAGTCTTCCCAGAGCAGTTGTGAGTATAGCTAGGCCAATCATCTGAGTGGAAAACCAGAGCTTCCTTCTAAAGGCTCTGTCCATCTCTGGTGTTTCTGTTGGTTGGCAGTCACTTATTAGTGTAAAAGGCATCCCATAAAAGTAGTCAAACCCATGTTTTAAAGGGTGATGACAATGGTCATTGCGGGATTCACAGTTAACGCCTTGATGCCATTTCCCTGAAAATATAAGTTATTGAAATGTAAAGAGATAATATTAAAAATGTGCTTTTCCTCATACAATACATTTCTGGAAAAAAAAAAATTCCTTACCTGTGATAACTTTCTTCATCCTACACATCTATACTGAGTGTGTACTAATATGATACATGTTATGACTGATGAAAGTAAATTCCTACAAGTTGTAAATTGGTGCTCTATACATGTATTCATGCCCTCCAGCTAGCATAAAAGTCTGGACTATAAAGGGAACCATAAAGTGGGGAAAATTCAGATATTTAGAACCGAGCAAAACTGTATGGCCTTCCTGGAGATCTGTCAGGTATGAAATAGGAGGAAGAAGTCCTTTGGTAAACACAGGACAAAATAACATTGTTCTGTTATTAATGTGTTATGCGGACTTGTTTCTGGAAAGTGTTGAATAACTTAATGTCAGGACTATGGCAACAATCAGCAATGTGCTGGTGGCAGACTAATAAGGGAAGCTAGGGATAGTACAGTTAAGCAACTGGCAGGTCAGCAGTGGGATTGCCAGGCAAATCATCAGTTTTGGAAGACCATGAGCTCAGGAGACAAGGATTTCTTATGAAACTGTACATATGTACATAAACTTTGCTTATAATAGTATCTCCATATATTAGATAAGAAGAAAAGGTTTTGTTTGTGAGTATTTTTGCCATTTACTCATATTTCATCACATTTTTAAAAGTTAAAGCCACCTTCTTTTAAATCCTGAAGTCTTCATATGGCAAAAAGGAGCATCTCCTGACCTTTTGAGATACAGTTTGTTCTTTATTATGAACATATGCCTGCTATTATGGTGAATGGCATATAAAAAGCATGCTTTTGCTTCCCTTCCTTCTATTCTAATAAACTGGTTAAGTACTTATATGAAGAAATAACAAGTTGGCTCATCTGACTTTAACACTGAGGCTTGTGAATATCTGAATCAGGTGACCAAATTTACTTCTTATCAGAGATATAAGTTTAATTGCATTTTATGATCTCTGATGTAAAGTAGGTCTTGAATACTAGATCTATAGACAAAAATGAACATTTGGAGTTTTACTTAAAAGCTGACTTGCGACTAATTAATATTGTGGACTAAGGAACTGTGCCCTTACAGAAGGATATTAACCTAAACAAACCATTGACAATGTTATTTATATATATATATACTAGCAGCCAACCGTGAGTAGGTTTCAACAGAATCTCCATGCATTACAGTAGGAGCAGAAGAAGCTGCTTCAGAGGAAAAAAATTGCTGCTTTTTGGATGTAAATAAAAAGAGTGAAAATTCCATTCTAGAAAAATCAATTGCTTTTAGCTAAAATTTCTGCTCAGATTACCTCCTCAAAGATTTAAAGCCTGCTTTAGAATGAAACAGGTTTATAATCAATACACAGATGCATTGGTCATAAATACAGGTGCAGCTAAAGTGTTGTTGGACTTCAGATGTACTCCAACACCTAAATCGCCAACTGAGGTTGATAGAGGCTTCTGACATGCTATGAAAGTTGAACCCTCCAGAAGATGAATTAAATGTATAATTAAGATAAATTAATCTCTGAGGGCATATGCTACACAACATTGGCTTTCTAACTGCAAAGACTGCAAAGAGTTTCCCTACAAAAAAAATCTTATTATCACATCAAGCTGCAGGTTATTAATAGGCTCTAACTTTTAAATGGTTTGTGCTCAGAGCATAACAATCACAAACTGTTCAGGTGAGACTATTTAGTACTGATTCAACTGTGGTGATGCAGGTAGATGTTGCATAAGATTTCTTGCTTCATGAATTGAACGTAAAGTTATTATGCTTGGACTTGTTGTTTTGGTTTTTTTTTTTTTTTTGTTTGTTTT
>NDXB01021687.1:4283-33791 GCA_002631895.1 Agapornis roseicollis | reverse complement strand
GGGTTGGAACTGGATGATCTTAAGGTCCTTTCCAACCCGAACTGTTCTATGATTCTATGACAGGGGCAACTGGGCCTATAAATTGTGCTTCCTTATTTGAAGGGACTCCTCTCCTCCTTCATGATTATAAATGAGTTACAAACTCCAGGTCATTTACAGAATAACAGAACACTCTAAGGTTACCCTTAGCTTTATGCAAATGCAATATTAATATTCTATCTTCATTAGTGATCTAATCCTGGGAGCAGATAAACCACTGACACAATTCCGTAGCTGTTTTGCCAGCAGGATTTCCTTTGAAGTCGGTGGTGGTTGTAAGAGGAAGTCGCTGACAGGACTGAGCCTCACCACCACTTGGAGAAGCAAACCTTCCACAGCAGCTGAAACTCCAGCCCTCACATGGGCACGGAGCTGGTGCTGCATTCCGAGGTATTCATTAACGCAATGAATAGGTGATGTTTTATTCCTACTGTTTGGCTGTGGTGCACCCATTCCCAAAGCGCTGCGGCCTGCTCAGTGCCATGCACAGCCCTGCAGGGTTCAGAGGCCAGTTCATACCTGGTCTATGCCTATGTGTGCGTTCATATTCAGTTCCTTCTGGCTGTTTGGTCTTTGTAAGACTGCAGTAAGAGCAACATAACAGAGGAGAACACAGCCCACAGCCCAGAGCACAGATGTCCCAGTGACCACTGGGGAAAGCTACACCAGCTCCCACTCGCCCTACTCAGCTTCCCATTCCTATGTTAATGCAGGCAATTAGCCCCGGATGTTTCCTACCTGATTTTGAATTTTACCCCAGCTATATGCATATAAATGCTCATATTAAGAAGTCGTTAATAACTCATACTTGGTCTCTTCAGTGCAAAAAGAGCCAAATCAGTGCATTGACTAGAAGGAGTAGAGTTCAGAATTGCCATCCCCAGCCCAAGCAGCAGTAGGTCTGCTAATACTCCCCTTAGAGCTCATCAGCTGAGACAACAGATTTCAAAGTCTGAATCCTGGCACTGCACAACCCCAGGGCTATTCATTACATTACACAGTTTCCCGTCTGCTTTATGAAAGGTAGAGATGTATATTACGGTAGCGCGCAGGCTATCATTTTCATTAATAATCTGATCCATGTCTTTAGATTATTTTAGTAATTACTTCACATAAAAAGGCTACTGAGTATGATTACAAATATGTCTTTGTTTTCCCTGTCTGCTTTGGTGGGGAATACCAGCTGTCTGCGTTCCTTGACTTTGCTTAACAATCCAGTAATGCTCACTGAGGTTTCCAAATGCCTCGCTCCCACCCCAGGAGTATACAACTTAATAATACAACACTCTAATAAACTGAGCTGCAAACTGTTCAAAGTTCAGAAATTAAACCTTATTTGCATACAAAAAAGACATCAAAAGAACATTAGGGGCCGGATCCTGTTTGTTTGAAGATCTCCGTGCTCAACCTGCAGATTACTGCTGCTTCCCATGTGGTGAGACCTGCAGCTCTGACCAAGCGCCTGCCTGTTCCAGTGGGGCTGGGGACAACGGGCTGGGTAGGGTGTCCCCAGGCTTCCTCATCATTGCTGGTACCAAGCACCAGGCACACACGTGGTACCTGTGCCACTTTGTCTTCCTTGCTCCACTTTTACACACAATACAAAGTGTTTGAGTATTCCTGCTTAGGATAGCATGGGTAAATGGAGTAAAAAAAAGGAGCATTAAATAAAGAATATACTATGGGTGACCATACATCTGGCCAAGAGCTTCACCACGCAACCGGTTGGCACAACCATGCAACTCAAGTCCCATTAACCCTCACAGCCTCACTGACAGGTACCAGCAAATCCCACCACTCCTCTGCCCACCTCCTGCCAAGCCACAGAGCGTTCCCAGGCTGTCGTTGTCCTTGCCATGGCCGGGCTGCAGAAGATGCAGAGTGGGTGGCCAGGCAGAGGAAGGCTGGGGCTGATGTCGTCCCGACGCAGGGCTGGTGGTGCACAGCAGTAGCTCATCATTGCCACCACAGGAAGGAGCTCAAGCACCGCTCCTGGCGCATCGCTCTCCGTGCTCCTGCTCCAGGGGCTCTCCTGGCTTAACGAGCACTGCCCATGGCTGAGGGCGCTGGAGGAGGCCGGTCCCCCGTTCACTGCAATGAGGGGAAGCTGGAGGCTCCGCACTGCTGGGAAGGAACCTCAGTCTGTCCAAGTCTCATTGCTGGACCCCAGCCCTGCCTGATGCTGGCAAAGCTGCCGACAAGTATCTCACTGTATCTCGCTTCCAGGAGAGGGTGATTAGCAATTCTGAGAAGGGTTCAAAGAAGACATTATGTTCTGTTTTATCTAGAGGGAAAGTGCAAAGTGTAACCTTTGCTGGTGCTGTCAGCCGCAACCGAGATAGGCTCAAAGTATCGATCAGCCCTTCATAAAACCAGCGAGTGCTCCCGATAAAGCATCCTTTAACATCTAGGGATGGGCAGGGCAGGAGCCTTGGGTTGGAGCCACACTACTGCTGTGGGACCAGGAGCACAGGACCCCATGAAGAAGGCCCAGCAGCACCAGTTAGATCTGGCTGAGCTCTAACACCAGCGAGTTAATGATCACCACCATTGGCCATGCCAATAACTCAGCTGCTCGCTCACCGGTGTGAGTATGCAAAGGTGATGTCCACATCCCCTGTCACATAGCTCCATGCAAGGGCCCCCCAGCCTCCCCCCACCCCAGCAGGGCAGAGCCAAAGCTGGGTGTCAGGTGAGCTGATGTGGCCTTTTCATCATTACCCCAGATTATGATACCCACCCAAACACATCCCAGCACCAGCAGAGGTCTCAGCAGTNAGCCAAAGCTGGGTGTCAGGTGAGCTGATGTGGCCTTTTCATCATTACCCCAGATTATGATACCCACCCAAACACATCCCAGCACCAGCAGAGGAACCTTCTCAGCAGTGCAGGTGTCTCAGTGGAAAACCACAGCAGTAAAGCATTTTGGTGGATAAATGAACAACTTCTGGGGGCTACAAAGGGGACCCCCATGCATCCCCTTCCCCATTACTCAGTTTCCTGTTTTACCCTCTTTTGGGGACCTAAGCACTACATAGAGGAGCAGGTTGCTATTATGGGAGTGGACACCAGTCAAAGGGCTCCCCTCATCCCAGGCAGGAGGCCAAGGTCCTCTGGACCCCTTAATTCAACAGCTTTAACCATAAGGACCCAAGCCACCAGGAGAAGCAGCCCAGAGGAGTGACTGCTCCTGATCACATCCCTGCAGCCACCCTGGTGACCCTTTCGTTTATGAAGGTGCTGAGGCGCTGGCCCAGGGTGATGGCCCAGAGAAGCTGTGGCTGCCCCATCCCTGGCAGTGCTCAAGGCCAGGTTGGACACAGGGGCTTGGAGCAAGCTGCTCCAGTGGAAGGGGTCCCTGCCCGTGGAAGGGGCTGGAACTGGAGGAGCTTTAAGGTCCCTTCCAATACAAACTATGCTGTGACTCCACTGTTAACCTCTCAAACCAAGAAACATAAGCACAGTATCAGGCCAAGGAAGCCCCAGTGCTTAAAGTTAAAGGGTAACACTGTGCAGATCCAGGGGCAACCATACCCAGGGCTGGCATCCGCATCCCTGTTCATCCTGACAGCCTCAGCAGCTTGCTGTTCATTGCAGGCACTCAGCAGTGCAAACACCGGTGGTTACATGTGTTCAATCCACACGCTTATCTCCCCTCTGCTGGAAAGCTTCAGCATTAATTACTCCTGATTTCAGCTGCTGGGCAGTGTGAAAAGCTCCCCTTTAGCTTGCTCATTCCTTGAAATTGAGAAAAATCAGAGTTTTAAACAAGAGCCCTTTTCTCTGCTCAAAAATGGATGTATGGAGAGAACACCAGCTACTAATCCTGGGAAGCAAAGCATGAGAAGCGGTTGCAAAGACCCCATCCCTTATGTGAGCACCCATTGCTGGGTGTGTGTGAGCCTTCCCAAAGGCTCCCCAGAACTAATGGGGATGAGTTCAGCCTCGTGTCTTGCTACCAAGTGTATTTGGTGTCTTTCCTCAGGTACATGTCCAACAAAACCCATTGCCTACAACAAAAAACACTACTCTGTCCCCTTGCTGCTTTCCAGTCACCTCTGCTGCTCTAGACGGTGCAATGAACTATGAAACATGCCACAGGAAAAGGAATATAGTAATGCATTTATATAAGATAGGAATAGCAGTATGTTCACAAGTACATTAGCAGGCACTGTGTAATCAGAACCGGCAAACCATTATCACCCAATTTGCTACAAAGAGGGATTTAGGTCCAGAATACCTCCAAAAGGGGACAGACCTTTATTTTGGAAGCTGAAGGAGTAAAAGGCAAAGCAAATTCAAGAAATCAGTTACTTAAACCAAGGTTTCTCTTTATGACTTAAATCACGATTCAAAGCAGTTACTTGGCTCAGTGATTTAAATCAATCCACACCATCTTTCCCTCTGATATCTCAAGCAGTTAAATAAGAGAATATCAATGACCCATCTGGGTCAGCGATGAGAAAGCATCCCAATAGGAATGCTTTTCCTGTTTTTCATGGGGTGGTCCCCAGGTTTCCAGGAATGGGGAGGCTCAGAAGCAGCCCTGGAAATGCAGGAAGTTGTACCTGGAAGCACATTCCAAGAGGATGGAGCAGCAAGGACTCACCCAGCCCAGATGCACGGAAGAGTATTTACTCTCCTTCAGTAGAGTCTAAAGCACCGCGAAGTGACACAGCATGAAGTTAGGAGTCACAAAAGTTGAGGATAAAAAACCCCTGTTTAGGAAATGTTTGCACATAAATGAGGGAAAAGCTCCTGAGGATGGTGAAAGCAGGCAGGAAAATCTCCTCTTGCCACTCGAACATGATGCTCCACCAGCCACGGTCCCCAGCTAAGCCACGCACCAGGGTACCAATGGCCAATGATTTGCACTAAGGAGATGGTAAATGGACTCGGGGCTTAAAAACTGCATCAGGGAGAGAAGGAGAAGCAGAAAAGCCAGGTGAGAGCAGATGGATGCGTGGGACAAGGCTGGAGCTGCAGTCACAGGGTTGTTTGGGCATATTCCCTTCAGGCTGTGCTTCCCAAGGCATCTTAATTGTCCCTGATGCATCTTCTCTCCCCCAGGACACCATCCAGACCTCGCAGCACCAGATGTCTGAATGGTGTGCAGGAAGCCAGTAAAATCCCTCCTACTTTTCCTGATAATGATTAGAAGTGCAGGAAGAACACATTGCTTAACAGGCAAGGAATCCACCAAAGATACTTCATACGCATTTACAGCCGCTTAATGCCTCTGAANATCTACACATTCCCTTCAGGCTGTGCTTCCCAAGGCATCTTAATTGTCCCTGATGCATCTTCTCTCCCCCAGGACACCATCCAGACCTCGCAGCACCAGATGTCTGAATGGTGTGCAGGAAGCCAGTAAAATCCCTCCTATTTTTCCTGATAATGATTAGAAGTGCAGGAAGAACACATTGCTTAACAGGCAAGGAATCCACCAAAGATACTTCATACGCATTTACAGCCGCTTAATGCCTCTGAAGTAGGTGATAAACACTATTGTAAGCCTTATAGTTTGTAAGTCTTTTACATCACCCCTTGTTGCTACAGAACCAGCCTTTGTGAAGAGTAAAACCAAGGGGAAAAAGGAAGCGCTGAAACAGGAATTGAAGTCGGGACACGCTTGATAGCAGCTGCTTCCAGAGGTGCCACCAAACACAAAGGCAGCAGAGCAGCAACACCACCTCCCCTCCAACAGCAGTGTCAAGCAGCTTCAGCTTTCAACCCAGCTTCAGGGTAGCTCCCTGCACCTTCCCTCCCCATTAATATCCCTGCCGCAGCAGGAGGGATGCCTTCGGTGGCTCCAGGAGGCTTTTCCAGCATTAATTGTTCCGATTTTGGAGCTCCGCAGGGTGAAGATTGGAAAAGGAGAATTAGTTGTGAAGGCTGGGAGGAAAATGAAGAAAACCCAGCGCTGGGGCTGTGCCTGCTGCCTCCATAAAGGTGGTGCCAGGACAGAGAATGAAACTGTTCCAGCTCATGGGCTGAAGGTTCCAAGCTCCTGGAAAGCACGAGTCACATCCATGTGCTAGAAGCTTGCAAGTGGCATGAGTTTAGGAGCACAGGAATAAGGAACCAAAACATCACAGGTGACTGGCAGAACCACCTCAGGTCACTTGGCTCTTTCCTTTTTGCCCCTCATCCCATCATAGCACATCAGTGAGCACTGGCCAGCATCCCTTTGCTCAGCAGATCAGTGATCTGCTATCAGTCCCCTTGGCCTGGCTCTACAGGCCCTTGTCCCAAGCCCCTTTCTCTCCAGGTTCCCTGCAGCCCCTTTAGGCCCTGGAGCTGCTCTCAGGTCTCCCCTTCAGGAGCCTTCTCTCCCCCAGGCTGCCCCAGCCCAGCTCTCTCAGCCTGGCTCCAGAGCAGAGCTGCTCCAGCCCTCGCAGCAGCTCCATGGCCTCCTCTGCCCTTGCTCCAACAGCTCCAGGTCCCTCTTGTGCTGCTGCGCCAGAGCTGGATCAGGGCTGCAGGGGGGGTCTCACAGAGCACAGCAGAGGGGCAGGATCTGAGCTGCTGCTCACACTTGCAGGGGGTCTGGTCTATAAGCACACACTGAAGCTGGGTCATGGGGACCTTCACGACTCCAGCATACTCACAGCCTAGCAATGTCAACACCAGAGGGAATCCAACCTTCACACTAAAGTGTGTTGTACCCCATTTTCATGCACTGCTCCAAACCATGGTTGTGGCAACTCTGCCTAAAGCCTCCTTTCTGGCATCACCCTGTCCAAGCAACAAGCTGCAACCACTGCTGCAGAGCCCAAGGCAAGCAGGAGCTGATGCTACAATTAATACTTCAGCTTTCCCCACTATGGCTTCACTTATGTCTTTGTGACCATTTATCCATCTACCACAAGCATCCCAGGCACTGTTATGGAAAGCCAAGGTGCTCTGCTGCAGTTCTCCAACTGCAATGCAAAGGTCAGCCCTGCCTTTTGCAGAGATTTCTCATCCTCTATTATTCCTGCTCTCCCCCAACTCATTGCTGTGGACCCAGGTTACTGAAAGCACTACTGACTGCCCATGTTCCTCTTGTCCCATCCTGCAAGCAGGGCAGAGAGCATTTGGTGCCACCACTGCTTAGGAAAAGGGTGCAGGAAACCTGACACAAGATCCTCACATCTTTTTCAAGCCTTCTCAAATGAAGGCCTAAAAATAGCAGCAGAGACACGATGATTGCATGGTTAGTGCTCAGTAGCAGCTTAACTAGTCCTAGTGACTGTGCAAGATGATGTCTACACCACTGTGTGAGGCTCACAACCATCCGTGTACCTGCAACGACCTGCAACACCAGCTCTATGAAGGATACTACAAAGATCCCTGCCAAATTCATCATTTTTGAGAAGAAATAACCTGCAAACATGCAAAAGAAGCATGTCCATTTGTCTCTCCCACCGTGCTTCATCTGGCTCAGGTGCGAGTCAACTCTATACCTGTTGGAGGACTAAGATGATTCCTGCTTCTTGCTGCGATGAAGGAATTAAATACAAAATCTTCTGTAGGAAGCAATTGTGAAGTGTGGAAGTTTCTAGTCAGGCAAATAAATTGGATTTAAGTATATTACAGTCATAATCTTTTTCTGCCTCTCTCCAGACAGCCTTTGTACATGGAGAAATGAGAATGTATTCTCAGACAAATCTTGACCTGAGGGAGAAGGCTGCGGGAATCTGGATTTTCAATAACATAAGACAATAAAGCTCAGACTTCTAACCTGCCGCAATATGGTAAAAGTATAAAGAGCTTAGCAACTAATAAAAGAAAAGGGTCTTCCAACTCATATTTGAAGATCTAGACCCCCAAAAGGACACTTCATAAAGATCATAATGGGTTAGTCAGTATCTAACAGATACCATGTACCTTGTTGACCAATTGTCTGACAGTTGTCTTCTGCAGGCCTGGATATTAATAAGCCTTGTGTTGATTTCCTTGGGGTATTTTGTCTTCGTAATTGTACATCTACTTGTTGTGACACTGCAGCTTGCTATATATTTATTTAATGCGATTCCTATAGCAAAAGAATGTATGTATGCTATTGTTTTCCTTAGATGATATGCATGCACTGCAAATTTCATCTCCCTCTGAGGTATAGTGAATCAAAGCCGTTACAGTGTAAGGGAGAGCACATGGTCTTGGGGCAAAGAGGAAATCCAGATGTGTTTTCCCCTTAGGTGTGAATATGTCTTACTCCTTGCATTACATGGGGAATACAAAGGGATTCAATTATCACTGCATTTTTATCTCTAATAACAACACAAACTTGTTCTGGAAGGTATTCCAGTTAAATAATATTTTGACAGATAATGCTGGCGTAAAGTAGCTGTCACTCACGCAGGCAGATCAAGGGGAAAGAGATGCACAAGGAAGATCACAGCATGGCTTATGTAGTGAAAATGAAGCCTGTTAGAAACTCCTCTCGCTTCCAAAACAAAGACTGGCTGTGGCTTGATCCCGCTCCCACCATTTTCCATAGAGCTACACAATAAAATGCAAATATTTAGACATTGCATGTTATGAATAAATCCCAGTTTTCCAGGGACTCTCAGGTACGGGTGTGTTTAAAAGCGCTCTGTTTTCACAGCTCCCTCAGCTGTACCACTCCTGGTCTAAGCAGCCACCAAGCACCAAGGCAGAGTGAGGCAGGACAGGTTTAAGTGTCTTTGCTGACTTCTGTGGTCCTTGGCCAGATGATCCTCCTGCTGCAGGTCATGGCCAGGACACCTTCAGTGGCCCTAAGACAGGCTCAGCCATTCTGATGCAGATCTGGAAGCACCAGTTTTTCCTCTATGTTGTTACCTTTACTGATGCCCCGAAAGAAAACTCATCCCCCATTCATTTGGTCCACCTCTGGAGCAATCTGTGCCCCTGTTTTCAGCTAAATGGGAACTGAATGAAGCCAAATGCTTCACTGCACCCACCTTACACATCTCTGTATACATCCACCTACAAGGTTATTCCTGTGAGTAGGTATTTTCCTTTTCCTCCAAATTCCGCACAAGATTCCACACAAATCCTTTATCAAAACCCTCTTTCTTCCACTAACTCAGCCCCTGAGCCCCAACTGTGCTAATCCCAACTCCAGCCACCACAACCCCCCTGTGGAGCCTTGGAGCAGCCCTGGGGTCATCCCCTGCTGCTATTGCTCCTCTCCTGAGGCTTTCCATGTTCTGCCTCCAAGGTGGGATTCAACAGAGATAACTGGGACAACACAAAGCGGAGGGAAAGACTTCAGAGAGTACCACGGAGAATATTTATATTAAGGAAATTAAGGATATAATGATTTGTAGGAGCATCAGAAAGTCATAGGAAAGTGTGATAAAAAGAGCTCTGTGGTGCAAAGGGGGTTGCAGGTAATGGCCCTGCTTGGAGATGACTCCCTCCTTGGCCCTGGCACATGGGTTCAAACTGAAACGGGAGGTTTAGATTGGATCTAAGGAAGAAATTCTTTGCTGTGAGGGTGCTGAGGCCCTGGAATGGCTTGGCCAGGGAGGTTGTGAGTGCTCCATCCCTGGCAGTGCTCAAGGCCAGGTTGGATGAAGCCTTGGGTGCCATGGTTTAGTGTGAGGTGTCCCTGCTTACAGTAGGCGGGTTGGAACTGGATGATCTTAAGGTCCTTTCCAACCCTTAATTATTCTATGATTCTATAACCAGGATAAGTGTAACTGTGGGACAATGAGGGGAGTAAGAGATGTACTTAGAAGGTTCATTGAATTATAGCTAATTGCAATAGTTAAGAAGAAGTCTCCAAAGTTCCCATACAAGCTCTGAAAGATCCCATTGAAAACTATATTTAAAAGCCATTCAGCATTAACAAAATATAAACTGATTTCTTTTTAGAGCTGAATTTCTGCTGGAAACAGCAAAAAGCTTAAATATGGGATTAAGAAATAAAATACACATGTATGTATTCATAAGGCTTTCTAGGTGAAATTTCAGCTGGGGAGGAAAAAGTTAATAGGCAAAGTCTCTAGAAGGAAGAAATGAAAGTACCTGATCCAGCACCTCTGTGCTCCTCCCCCATCAGCAAGTGATATGGGCAAAGATACACATATTGATAGGAGAAAAATAGCCCAGGAAATTAGGGGGATTTATTACAGGGTGCTTTGCTGCTGGGCTGCAAGTTATGGGCTAAGGGAAACGGATAATCTAGCCAATAGCCCCAACAATAACTGCTTCAGGACTGTGCAAGAGTCTCATAACAGATGAGGAATGCATCTTTAAGTGGATTATTAATATACAGTGGTCTAAAGCTCAAGTCATTGTCAGTGCTCGAAGCAGGCTCAATACAAGTGCATTTTTAAGATAGTTGATATTAGGAAACCTTCTCCCTTAAGCATCATTAGTGACAGAAGCAGAGAAAGCAGAAGGATGCTCTGTCCTAGGAGCCACAGCACCTACAGCACATGGCACTGGTCACCTCACAGCTGCTTATTCACTTGTCTCTCTTTAAACCCTCATACAGATTTATAAGATAACTGATGTTTAAAAGCATCTAATTTTGTCCTGGGTTTGCCTGGAAAACATTAACTTGCATAGTGATAGCTCAGAGCTGCAGCTACACATGGGAAGCAAATGGAATCGCTCATTACAGAGCGTACTCTTTCAGTAGTTTTACAGTGGTTTTAAGAAGCTGCCACTGAAAAGTCTGGTTTCATTCCCCCTCTTTACTTGAAGTTGTTTAAATGCATTTCCATAAACACATTTCTCTGAGCAAGCAATAAATGGGGTTTGCTTCCACCCCCCAACTCAATAAATAGCCCCAAATCCATGCAAGACCAATGCTGTGGTCATCTGCTTCCTGTGACAGGTCTCACGACAACTTCATAATCAAAGATAAACAACCACGATGGTGACATTTACTGTAGAAGCAAAGCACATAATGCAAATCACCCCCGCAGAACGTTTTAACTTGGGTTGTAGATGTGCTAATCCCATCACTGGAACATATTCACATGGAGCTCCTTGTCCTCTGTCCTTGTGCTTGGGCAGCCCACTGGGTCATGGGGACCTTCCTGCATGTGGCTCATAAGCCAGAGCAGAGTCCTAGGGTGAGACCTGTTCCCATCCCATCTTGTAGCCTTGTACCCATCCTGCCTGGGAGGTACCTGCAAGAAAACCCCCCATTCGGATGACTTTGTGCCATCTGTGCTATGAGTGTATGGACCTTGATGTCTCACCAGCATTCCCTAGTGCAGGCTCTGCAGATCTGTCCCTAGAAATGGATCCTGTGCTCCTTCTGCTGCAGGAGACACAGGAGAGTCCAAAAGCAGCCACTACACCATGGGAAGCAGGGCTGTGCACACACACTTCAGAGCGAAGCTATGCTGAAACACGGATGTTAATGCCACCCAAAGCACAGAGTTGTGTTCATTTCCAGCGTAAGAATTTCACCCATGGAGCCCAGGATGGGATCAAACCTCTTGTGACCGAACTAGAGAGGATTTGAGGACTTAATCACCTCAAAGCCACCAGCAACTTAATCCAAAACACAACTGAATTTGATGTGCCACGATACTGGGAGTACCCCAGGCTGCAGCACATAGACAAGCATGTCCCAGTACCCAGATGAATACTGTATTTCAGGCAATACACTGCAGGAGTGCTGGCTCCTGTGCTGCTCATCCCTTCTGTTTCATTGAGCTACACAACTTTGACATGTACATTTTCAAGTTGATATTTCACTTTGATGATAAAACCAGTATTTGCTGGCTCTCCCTGATGATGGGAATCCAGACCAAGACACTGTGATGGGAAATGGGCAGTCTTGACTCCTTTTCCTTCTGTATTTAATCACCAAAGGCAAAGATTTGGGGTCTAGCAGCTAATAACACCCAGGCACTTGCTGGAGGAGACAGAATAAAGCGGCCTAATGTGCTCTTGCCATGTGGTAATTTTCCAGATAAATGGACAGTTGCTTCAGCAGTTCCACTGTTGAAGGTCAATGATCCATATAATACAGGCAATTATGGAAGTATTTCCATTGCAGAATCCGTGACACGTTTTTAGTGTGAGACCACAGATAAACTTGAGTAAAGGCACCAGGATGAGGGGACTTGACTTAAAACCTTTACACCAACTCCTGCCTGTTACCTACTGGAAGAACCAACTCTCCATCCCCAAAGCTCGTCTGACCAAGCATCCATGCCCACCATACAGCCTCTATTTCCTCTTATTTTCATGTTTCTTAATCCTCTTTTAATACTGAGCCTAAATTACCAGCTCATCACTTCCACACAGTCCACTTTTCTCCTGCCTTCGAGTTCAAAGTGAAGCACTTGGCTATTTTAAAGATTCTCTGGGGCTGAAATAGAGAAAAATCAAATCGGGGAAAACTCCTCAGCAATTTGGAACCTTGTGCTCCCAGCGGATGCACAAACATAACCACTTCTAATTGCATTTCAAAGAGGAGGCAGAAAGCATTCTCAGGGAGTATGTACTGCTGATGCGCTCACAAGCGCTACACCCAGAGCTGGCCTGAATCGCTGCTTCCGTGCTAACAGCTCATTCACTGCAAAGGAGATTCTGGGCAATACATTAATTGAAATAAATAATTGTTTTGTGTAATGAGGAAATAACCACTTGTACCGGGCACTGAGCGAGCGTTGCTTCCATCCTCAAACAGCACAGACACCACACAGCATCACAACCTGCCGTGAGGAACCGATACCTAAACCTCTGCAAGTATTTAAGAGCATCCCAGAGTCACTCCCCAGCAGAACCATTTCCTCTTGCTTGTAAAAGCAAAGAGGTTCTTGCAGATTCAACACCTGCTTATAAAACATCTCCATGCAACAGCAAAATGTGGAATATACAGGTGCCCTCAGCCAGCCAAGTGCTGTAGAAGTTTAATGATAAACACATAAGACCCTGAAAGACTTTTGTGATTTCTGATGGGAATACATTAAACCTGTAGTAGTGCTTCCCTTGTGAATTGTACTTCTGTTTCAGTTTCAGTTTACTGCTGCTTTTACCCATCATGTAAGAGACAGACTGCCATTTCATTCCACCAAAATGAACAGGAAACATCAGTAAAGAGCAGCCTTAATGGTGGAGGAATTCACCAGGGACGGACTTTGGAGTTGTTCAAGAACCTATTTCAAAATTTAAGCAGATTTTGCTAAAAAGGAAAGGGAGAAGAAAGAGACTTGAAATGGGAGGATTTAACCTTCATGTTGGAAATGAAAAGACACATCCAGTGCTACCCCAGGCAGGAGCCATCCCTCCCTTCCCCATGAGCAGGGGCATGAGCTGCATTTGCAGAAGCCGGGACTCGGAGACAAGCGCCATTGCTTACGCAAATAAGCGGTCCTTGCATGAGATTGCTTAGCAGAGGGATGCTATTGGATGTCTGGTGAGGCTCATTTATGAACCAGGTATAATCTACACCCCTATAGAAGCTGGACGTGTCAGACCTCAACAGATACCGACTTGTGTTTCTTAGGAAGCTCCTCAAGGACAGGGCAGGCCAGCCAAACGCTGAGCGCCTCTAAGCCACAACCACCAGAGTTAAACATATAGGAAAGAGCCCTCCACACTATGGCACCCCAACTGAGAAATTAAAGAGTTACAGCTGACTTTGAGAAGCACCACTGCGTCAGGCTCCGGAAATCCTTCTGCAATGTACAGCTAAATGAGTGATGCCTGCTCCATCAAAATCAGGAATGGTTTGGGTTGGAAGGGACCTTAAAGCCCATTCAGTTCCAACGCTGTCCCGGGCAGGGACACCTTCCACTAGAGCAGCTTGCTCCAAGCCCCATCCAACCTGGCCTTGAGCACTGCCAGGGGTGGCAGTGGGGTATATAGAAGGGAGCAGAAGGGCAGTGGTAGTAGTAGTATTCATAGAGCTGCATCCTCTGTTCTGCCTTCAATCAGTGCATATCAGAGGCTAAACACAACAAGCAACAAAATGACTGGAGCAGGATTTGGAGCCAGGACCTTCCTCAGGATGGCACCAGAGGGTGGCTGCAATGCTGAGCCCTTCCTGAGCTGCCTGAAAGGGCAGCAAACCCCAACCAGGGGGTTGGAACTAAATGATCTTTAAGGTCCTTTCCAATCCAAACCATTCTTCTTCCCTCTCATCTGAATGCACTGCTGTTTGGCTGGTGGATCTCAGGGGTGAATACCAAAGAGAACACTCATTGTCTGGAGGACAAGCAGGGCTCTCAATCACAGAAGAGCATGCTTTATCAGGCAACCTAATAGCATGTACTGCTTCTAGAAACTAAACCCTGTGTGACCAGCTGGAACTTCACAGGGTTTACAAGAATCCATGGGGACAATCATAATAGAGGCAACTTTAATGCAATTTCCTGAAGTAGCATGTAATGATATCATTTTTACAAGGGAAAACAGGGTTGAGGGATAGTTTAGGGGAGGAGTTGGTGTTCTGAACACAGCAGGAGTGTCATTGCTTCCAATGAGCTGCTGCCCAGGGCAGGGAAAAGCCATTTATTTAGATCCCATTCATGAGCTGAGGCTACTTTAAAGGCAATAACTTCATCTTTTCCATGCCACTGGGTGGGATGTCTGCTCAGAAGGTTTGGGCAAGACATGTGGGACTTTGTTGCAGGAGCTGCTCTGCACAGCACCCTCCCAGTGACAACTTTGCCCAATAACCAGCTTCCAGGTCGGACGGGGCTTGGAGCAACCTGCTGCAGTGGAAGGTGTCCCTGCCTGTAGAAGGGGTTGGAATTTGATGGTCTTCAATAGCCTTTCCAACCCAAACCATTGTATGATGTTATGATCTTCCAAGCTTTCCGAAGGAACAACTTGTACAGGCAGGGATGATTCAACTGATGGAGTGGGCTCATGTCAAGCACATCCAGGAAGGTCCCACACCAGGAGCAGGACAGGAGCTGAGCTCAGCCAGTAGGAAGGGCAATTCCTACTCAAGTAACTTGGTCAGAAGAGCCATGGAGGGAGGGGGATGGCAGATGATAATGGAGTTCCAGGGAAGCCTGCCTACGCCAACCTACCAGGCCATGGAACTATAACCATAACTGGTTACAACATCAGAGGGACTGGCAGATGGAAATGGTAGCAAGTGTTAAGTTGTTCATGAAGGGGAGACAATGACTGTCCTAATTTTGTATTTTAGCCATGATTTCTGAGCTATTACCATTTACCAATCACTGTGATTCTACAAAGAACTCAGCTTGGTAACAAATGGACTACTAAGGAAAGACGTCAAAATGAACACTGAAGACATTGTTGTGCAGATCCACGATGCCCATTGAGCACTACCTGCAACTCCAGTTCCAAAGCCAATATAAAAAAGCAATTAAAAAGTAAAGAAAAGGTAAAAACAAAAGAGTTTTTGTGGTCAGAGGAATTCACTGAGTTCAAGGGATATTTCTTCAGGATGCTGGGGAGGGACTCTTCATTAGGGACTGCAGTGACAGGACAAGGGGGAACGGGTTCAAACTGAAACAGGGGAGGTTTAGATTGGATCTAGGGAAGAAATTCTTTGCTGTGAGGGTGCTGAGGCACTGGAATGGGTTGGCCAGGGAGGTTGGGAGTGCTCCATCTCTGGCAGTGTTCAAGGCCAGGTTAGACAGAGCCTTGGGTGCCATGGTTTAGTGTGAGGTGTCCCTGGTTATGGCAGGGGGGTTGGAACTGGGTGATCTTAAGGTCCTTTCCAACCCTGACTATTCTATGGAGAGTATAACAAACAAGGACCAGTTCGGGGAAGAGTAATACAGAAGCTTCAAACCTCATCCTGCAAGCACCTTGGATCTCCTACAAGTACCAGGTTACTTATCCACAACAACAGAAGATTTTAAGGGTAAAAACTATGTGAGCCACTATTTCCATGTGCCAAGAGATTGCTGTCAAACACACAAGCATTCACCAGCGCCTAAACCTACAGAACCACCACTGTTCCTGAGGATGCTAATAAATAATCCAAGTCTCCTCATCTCCTGCTGCCCATTTTCCCCCTCACTTTGTATTATGCAAAACAAAAATATTATCATCCTCCTAGCATCCTTCTTGAAAGGGATGCATTGCAAATACCATAAAGAAGTATTGTCATAATGAGGTTAATGACAATAGGGTTTCTGATATCAAAGAGCCAACATGCAGCTGCTTTCTAGTACAGAGTGATACAGCACAGAGCTCCATAATGAGAGTAGAGAGTTTTTGGGTTACACATTTTAATGAGTCTGTAATAAGCAAACTACTACGGAAGCGGTGATTTGCATTTCACAGGCCTGTTTAGATGGAATACTTTAACACTCACTACATTGGAGCCGGAAAATTAGCCCAACTTCGTAAGGATTTAGAGTCTGAACATGCACAGGCCATTGCACAGAAGATTATACGCTTTCCAAGCAAAAAGAAGAGTGTTTGGGGATACATCTGGGGAGAGAAAACTGAGGAAGAATGTAATCCCTATGCTTTCCTTGACCTGTAGAGTAAGTAGAAATAACCACCATTTGCTTCCTGTTGCCTTATTTGATGCTTTAGTTTGCACCTTGCAATGGTAAAGCACATCAACACTGCTTGTGAAAAGCCTTCAGTACTGAGCACAAGCACAGCAAAGGCTTGTTTTGTGACCTAAACCTGCAGCTGGCTCTGCTGCCTCTTTCCCCATCTTACAGAATCCCAGCCTGGTTTGTGCTGGAAGGGACCTTAAAGCTCCAGGCCTTCCACTGGAGCAGCTTGCTCCAAGCTCCTCTGTCCAACCTGGCCTTGAACGCTGCCAGGGATGGGGCATGAATCTTGTCTCATGAACCCAGCCTGTACCTGACGTACATGGTGTGCACGTAGCACCACACACCCCATGCTCTTTGGAGCACTGCACTGTGCTCATTACAGCTCACTCGAAGAGCTGTACCTTAAGAACAATGCATTCATCTATTAATGTTCCTTATGGGAGACATAATCAGCTTCATTAGAAGTCGTTATTATGGTAAAACCCTGGGAAAAAAGCCTCATGTACAAGGAGGCAGCATGATCAATTAAAAACCTGCAATAGGGGACTAACATTGATGGATGCTTACAGGAACACCAGGGGCAGTCAGGTGCTCCAGAGGGGTGGCAGATCCCACAGGCACTGCCCACCCCATGCCCACAGCATTCTCAGGGCTGGCCATACCCCTCACCAAGCAAGGAGGGCTCTGGCATTCCCTAGAAGCAACACAGCATACAGATGCCATCACCAGTCTGCCACAAGCCAGTGAACACAACCACGGATGCCCTACCACAGCAGGAGAGATGCTGCACCATGCCCAGAGCACCCCTGAATCCACACACCCTGGCTCCCACCGCTTCAAACTGCATGATTTCCACAGCAAACTGTGTAGAAAACTTGTTTAAACCCAAAAATCTTCCCTTTTGAAGTTGAAATCTACTGAACTTTAAGAATTGATGCTTATTTTGATGCGGGTTTTTTTGCTTACTCTGAAAGCACCCATCACTGGCCACCTGACAGTGCCCTTCACTGTCCTGGAAGCCCCAGCTTGGTATGAAGGAGCACAGGATGGACAGATTGGGGTAGATACACCTTTCCCAGGTCACAAAACATCCACCAGTAAAGGCTACACCAGATCTACCTGCAGCTGATACCCAAGAGAGCAAGAAGAGTGATGAAGGAAGCCCCCTGATAGGACCAATAGGGACTTTATCAAGTCCCTACACAGCTCCTGCCCCAGCACCAGGGCAGGGTATATCTCAAGCTGATGCCAACAGCCCCTTGCAAGGTGCAAGATGCTTTTGGGTTGATGCCTTTATGATTTAGATGCTTAAGTCTGGACGCTTAAGATTTGACTAGGCAGGTTCTAGGAAACCTAACCTAGATGATGCTTTGCCTGGACCAGATGATCCCTTCAACCTGGGATTCTCTGACTTAGAGCAGCTTGCAAGCAATGCTGCACATCAAATATGAGACCAGTGCCACCATCTCCCTCCCCAAGGCTGAGCATCCTCACCCATAAGGCCCAGGAAATTACAGCTTGTGCTTGGCGAGATGTTATTTTTAAGCCTTAGCAAACAAGGGCTTGATCTTCTTAAACAGTCTGGATCTGCTGTGCCATGCACATTCACAGCGCAACAGCTGACTGGTTTGGGTATGTATCTGGCACAGTAAAACAAGATTTGGGCTCAGGCAGGAATTCAGCTTGTGGAAGCCTCTAAAAGCTTTTTCCTTTGCATATACCGGTGTAAAAATTGAGAGCTCTTATTCAACAGGACTAATACATCAGTTGCCACAAAGTCAATAGCATTGATTTCAGTGGCACCAAGGTTTCACTCAGCTGCAGAGTTGTTCCAGTATAAGCTGGGTAAGAAGAGCTGGCAGCTCCAACAGAAAGCTTTCCCATGAGGATCCCAGTGGTTCCAAGAGTATAAGAACCAGGGATAAGGTACTGAAGTTGCTCATTTTTAAGCACACCATCTTTGACCTGCCAGGAGTTCTCTCTACAAGCTAATGTCTAGGAAAAAAGGTACAGGAATGATGCATTTCCCCTCAGTGCCCAGATATCTAACACACCTACAGGAGGGAGAAAGGGCTATTGAAATGCATTCACAGCAGCCATTGCTTGATAATTTATCATAAGCAGAGAGAAGGAAAACAAAATACGCAGCAATGCAGTCTTGAGATGGAAGAGTGAGAAGGAAGCAGCATCCAACAAGAGGTTCCACAGCAGGCTCAGACCCTCCCCTGCTGCCATATGGAGACCCAGCTCTGCTTCCCACCTGCAGATCTTTATTGGAGCCTAATGACCTGCACCCACACCACAGTGAGCCCACCACATCATGCAAGGCTCCTACTACTACCCCAAGCAGCTCCGAGCCTCCTACTCAGCAGCAGAAGGCTCCAGTTGTCATTAAGCCTTCACAGAGCTGTTAGCTACGTGATCAAATAAAGAGACACAGTAATTTACAGCAGTAAGCTGCAATCTCTTTTAAATAAAGAATTATTGCTTCCTCCTTCAGCAAGGACTCCAGTGCGCTGGGCTGGCTCTTCCTTGAAGCACCACAATATCTCACTCGGGACTAAGCAGGAACATGTAAAAGCAGAAGGTACATTCAAGAAAGCACTCAAGGAAGGGATGCTGCAGCTGGGCACATTGAGCAGACACTTGCTGCAGCGTGGTTTCCTCTGCCTCAACACTCTTCCCCCATCAATCACATCACAACCCAGTGGGAGCTTTGCTATTGCAGAACATCCACTGAGTTCAGCAAGTCCTGGTGCTGCTGCACCTATAAAACAAGGTGGGGAAAACAGATACTCCCCAAAACAGCGCTAAAAGTCCAGAAAGGGGCAATACCAACCACACTGCGTGCTGAAAGGCTCCTGATGGCAAGCCCCAAACATAACCTTTACAGCGTTGTCTCCAGCCTCCCGTGCATGGGTATTATCTGTCCCTGCCGCACTTGGGACGGGGCCGTGAGCAGGAGGCAGCTGAGCTCGGCAGGTCCGAGCGAGCTCTTGCTAAGCCCACTGTGTGCACTGGTTTAAAAATAGCGCCAGGGAACAACTGTTCCCTGCCCTGCCAGGATGGGGGACAGCGCAGGGAGAGCGGGGGGACAGCGCAGGGAGAGCGGGGGGACAGCGCAGGGAGAGCAAGGCTTGGTGAGATGGAAAAGGAGGGACCCTCGTGTGTGTGCTCCCCACGCAAATCTCAGCTGCGCAGTGCTTGGAAAGGGCAGAAACGAGACAAACCCTTGATGCCAGGACCAAGCCCTTCCCGGCCACACATGGCCCTGGAGCCAGGAGCTCAATTAGAACGTTTCCAAGTACTTCGAGGAGTTTCAGAGCCGAGGCCCCACAAAGCACCTTACCGAGAACTAACCAGTAGATGGCAGGCCTGCAAAGCCTGATAAGATCGCACAAGTTCCTTCTCCTTCAGCGAGAAGAGACAGAATGGTATTTTAAAGACAAATGTTTTTATACTTTAACTACCCTAACAGGATCTATTAGTACAGATGTCGAGATACTCCAAAGAGTTATGGCTACGGGACTACACTTAGTACACCAAGCCACCCAGATCAGGAAGATCCATTTGAGTCAAAGCTGTTTCTCAAAACCAACTAAAACAGAGCATCGAATAAAGTGCAGATAATCTCTCTACAGCAATAACCAGCTCATTTGAGGCACCAGCCAAGTCAATTTAGGACCATTCCCATCAACGCGTTTGTTAGGCAGGAAAGGCATCAGAAGCACAAGCATGTACCAGGGCCTGCTTCCAGCTCCCACTGAAAATAAATATCCGATTCCTTCCTTTCATTATTTGTTTCAATAAGGTGACTCCTGCCTCTTGCCCGCATCAGTCACACACCATCCTCATGGCTATGCACCATGGATGCCACCGTACCACTTGCAATACAAAATACCATCGTTAAACCTAGCAGGACTTTAAATACACCACTTACCCTGAGGGATAATCTGAGCTGCTCACTCTCAGTGGAGCAAACCCAGCGCTGAGCAGCGCCAGTGTATGGTCCTGTGTGTAAATGAGAAGACAAGGGGACCTGTCGCACATCAGCAATGGTCTGAGGGCACACATGGACGCTACACTCCAGGATGTCTCTTGGCTGCTTCAGGACTGGACTTGCTCCCACAGGCAGCATCCTTTTACATTCGCCTGATTTTAACAGCTTCATGGAAACCTTGCTCAATCTTATTTTGTTCAGCCTGGACAAGAGAAGGCTCCTGAAGGGGAGACCTGAGAGCAGCTCCAGGGCCTAAAGGGGCTGCAGGGAACCTGGAGAGGGGCTTGGGACAAGGGCCTGTAGGGCCAGGCCAAGGGCAATGGCTTGAACCTGCCCGAACAGGGCAGACTGAGCTGAGCTCCAAGGCAGAAGCTGTTCCCTGTTTTCAGGTGCTGAGGCGCTGGCCCAGGGTGATGGCCCAGAGAAGCTGTGGCTGCCCCATCCCTGGCAGTGCTCAAGGCCAGGTTGGACAGGGGGGCTTGGAGCAAGCTGCTCCAGTGGAAGGGGTCCCTGCCCGTAGCAGAGGAGCTGGATGAGCTTTAAGGTCCATTCAACCCAAACCAGGCTGAGATTCTCTAACTAAACAGCATTTACAATACATTTAAGCTAGTACAGTTGATTTTTGACTCATTTCATCTCAGCGTGGCAACTTGTTTGACTTTACCCTTGCTAATTTCCAAGTCAAAGCAGCTCCTTTCCCCTATTTCCCAGGGCACTCCGAGGATCTGCAGGAGGGGTTTGCTCACAAGGGCTTGGCTGGGGCTGCAGCACCAGGGGTGTCCCAGGCTGCTGCCCTCAGAGTGGTCTGGGGTATCTGCACTCCTGAGCACTGCCAGAGAAGACCCACAATGGGTGGTTTGGGTTCCTTACAGTGCCCAGGAAAGATATTTCTTGACTTTGGCCTCACCACCATGAAATTAGAGCCCTAAGATTACATCCCTGAGGCATTCCAGCTGTAACGAGCAGATTCCAATCTGCATCTGCGGACACAGACTGCAACAAAACTCTTAAGACCACTGTCATTAGATGGTCAGCTCCAAAGTGTGGGAGATGCTGTCCACACAGCATGGCTTTGGGCTCCTACAGACAAGCCCTGTTAAGAAACTCCTCCATCTTTGCAATGGAGAGAGACAAAGCAGCAGCAATTTGCTTTGTGAATTCCCTTCCCCACTTGTCTTTTTGATGTCTGTTAACCCATATTTAACTTCTAGATTTGGACAATCCTTGTGTTTCTGCCATAGGGGAAATAGCACAGGACGTTTTACCCCTATTATGGGAGCACCAGCCAAAATGAGCTACACAGAAACCCTCACTTGGCCTCCTAGCATCCACCTCCCATCTTCCCACCATCCTCAAAGCAGTAGCTTAAAGTTCACTAAACCATAGCACATTAGTGCATGCACATGAGCTCTTTTCCTTAGAGGAGGAAATACAAGCTTATGCATGGTCTCACTGCCCAGTATTAGTGCTTGACAAGAGGCTTCTCATGCTCTTACATCAAGCTGCCCACTTCAACTACTGCATAAGCCTGCAAGTACTCCACATGGTCCAGCACTTGCTGCTCCCAAAAAGATAGCCTCTCCTACACTTAGCACCCAAGGGTGCAGGCTGCTTGAGGGTATCACCACAGGGCACATCAAAGCTACCACATTACCACTCCCTGTCTGATAAATCCAGACATCAGACCCCCTGCACACACACAGCATCCCAAAGCTCACAGGTTATTGTGCTTTTAAAGCACCCAAGGTTAACTCTACAAACCTTTATCAGCTTACTTACTATGAGGAATACAACAGATCCCATCCATCCCACCTCAATGAGCCAACTTCTCACCAGAAGGATGCGACCTCTTCATGCACACAGAAGCTTCTCCCCTTACACCTCCTTTGAGCACAAGAGAAAAGACATCCTTCCACTGATGCAACCTCAACAGGCAACAGCCTTGCATGGGCCACCAAATAAATCCTCATTGGGACTATTGCACCCACCTGAGCAAACTCTTCTCCCCCTGATGATCAGCACATGGCACATCCTGTGCCTCTGCCCAGCCTCACTGCTAAGCAAAGGCAACCAAACCCTGATTATTTCTTACCCAATCTACCCCTCCACACCTGAGTGGATGAATTTTGGGGGGGTTCTGAGAGTGCTGCACAGCTGGGGGCACATCCCCCCTTTCCTATGCTTCAATGTAGCCAGAGAGCTCCTCCAAGGCCTGGTTCTCTGGATGTACAGACCAAAATCTCAGCCAGTGGCAAAGGAGGAATTCCTCACCCAGCTTGCTTCTAAAAGCCCCACATGAAACCCGTTCTGCACACAGAACACCCATGCAGCCCAGCTGCAGTGACCCAGCTTTCAAACCCAGGATGGATCAGGCTTGGAGCAACCTGCTCTAGTGAAAGGTGTCCCTGCCCATGGCAGAGGCTTGGATCTGGAGGAGTTTTAAGGTTCTAAGTCCAGTGCTGTTGGAAATCCACTGGCCTGGCGCTGTGCTGGTACAGGCAATGCACTGGCACTCAGTGGTGGCATCATGCCCAGAGCTTGTGGTACACACACAACCAAGCCTGCACAGCCCCCTCCCACAACACCCCAGCACACCAAATCACCCATTGCTATAGACACAGCCACTTTCATCTGGGAAGTCACAGCAAGCAGCATGACCATGCGGCACGGGATGGAACCACTGGAGCCACCACGTTGTGTCACCCACAACCCCTGGCGACCACACAATGGTGTCTCATTTAAGAGGCTCCCAGGCCACGTCTGCAATGCGCAGCTGTAGACCACAGACCCATCCCCATCCCATCCACAGCAAACCCCAGCCCACTGGGATGCAGATGACCTCAGAGTGGTGTCTTGCTGAGGGTGTTAGAGGCTGAGCAGAGCATCAGCATCACAGCCCCCAATCCGGAGACACGCTCTGGGATGTCCAGATGGGATAATGGCTCCTGGGATGGGGGGCATGGATGCTCCAGCTTCTCAGCTGTGGGCTTGAGGCACTGACAGAGCATGTGTGGAGTTGTCTTACGCTAATAAATATTACTGCTTAATGTAATTTGAAGTATCAGGTTGAGTCATTGCTCAACCTCATTGATTCCCTCAGTTCACATCCTGAGTTGTACATGAAGTATGTGGCTGCCCCATCCCTGGCAGTGCTCAAGGCCAGCTTGGACACAGGGGCTTGGAGCAAGCTGCTCCAGTGGAAGGGGTCCCTGCCCGTGGCAGGGGTTGGAGCTGGAGGAGCTTTAAGGTCCCTTCCAACCCAAACCAGGCTGGGATTCTATAAATCTATGATTAATTAATCAGAAAAAGCTTACCAGCAGTTGTTGTGCATCTGTATCACCACCTTTTCCCTTTCATCAACATGATCTATTGTGTCCATATCCAAAGAGGACTCTGGGAAGCCCCGTGGGCTGCTTTATTCCAGGGATCAGGTCTGATGGGCTCAACGATTCATAGAGGATCGCTGAAGCAGTCACGAGGCCTCTGGAAATCGCAGCTCCCAGGATTTAAGCATTAAAAGGAAGTGTGCTGTTATGTGTAACAAGTGATTATATGGCACTTAAACAGGAAATCAGATGCTTCTTATACTGCAGTACGTTAGGAAAAGAAACACGGTAATGGGCGAGGTGAGAGGTGGTTAATACCATAATGTTTCCCTGTACGCTACTGGTGGAACCATTCTGGGATATTGCATACAATTCCTAGCATATACATACATGAAAATGTCTCTGAAATATATAACGCTCGCGGAAATGTTGCATGAGGGAGTAAAAGATCACTGTCTGCTCCTGTCTGAAAGATGATAAATACCCAGTGAGGAGGTGACTTTCTTCAGATGATCAAACTTGAGGGGATTCTGAGGAGTGGGATTAGGGCGAGAGCCGCTGCCTTACCCAGATTTACAGATGCTGCAGCTGATCGCCAGAGCCTCCCAGCTTCCCACTGACACAAACACACAGTTACCAGCCTGCCTGGATGCTTTGGTTGGGGTGAAAATACAAGGTGTAAAGGAGAAATGGCACGGGATGGATAAGGAGCATCTTGCAAGTCGTTGTTTTATTTATGTCCCTTTATTTTGAGCATCTGAGCTTGTCAGATTAAGTTTGAAGATGTTAAAACCAGTGATTCACCTGAGGAGTGTGTGCTGGAGCTCTGAAGCCTCATTGCCTGGATCCCCTGGGCCTGGGCTGGGCAAACCACTGGGCTTCCTTCTGCCCAGGCAGCCTGGCACTGACAAAGGCTCTCAAAGTCACAAAATAAGGGGTTTTCCTTCCCATTCCTATTATACTTTTGCTAATTTGACTTTATCAGGTTAAATAAACACCACACTGCCACAAGTGAGCTGTTGGTACCTTTCCCAGGAAAGGGTGAGGATGCTGATGCTGATGATGCTGATGAGGGTGAGGATGCTGATGCTGATGATGCTGATGAGGGTNCCGAAAAGGGTGATGATGCGTTTGCTGATGACCCTGATGAGGGTGAGGATGCTGATGCTGATGATGCTGATGAGGGTGAGGATGCTGATGCTGATGATGCTGATGAGGGTGAGGATGCTGATGCTGATGATGCTGATGATGCTGATGCTGCTGATGCTCCTGATGCTGCTGATGCTTCTGATGCTGCTTAGCACCCTAACCCTGCTCTGGACCCCCACCAAGGCTGCTGGCATCATCAGGACCCCAGGCTGGGAGAGAAAAGCCCGGTCTCCCCTCAAAAGCTCTCTTTAATTGAAGCGCTGTGAGGGCAGTTGTAAAACCTGACAGCTTTACATCCACATTCTAGAGAGAGAACAGAGGAGTTCCTCATCCACTCTGATCAATTTTTCCCTTTTTGGTGCATTAAGAGTTGTAGATAGATCACAGTGTGGGGTTTTAAATTGCTCAACAGCTTCAGGTGAACTTTACAGGTGTCAGCTGGTGTCTATAAACTGTCCAAGGGTCCTATAAAAGACTGTGAAACAAGAGCAAAATTAGGAGGTAAATCTATCACTTATAAAAAAAAAAAGAAGCCAGAAAAGCATATTTGCAGCCTTACTTTGGAGCAGAGCATTGGAATGGAGAATTGCAGGCAGCAAAACCCTTCTGGGACTGTGAATACTCAAGGTGCACTAATGAATGACTTTAAATATCCCCCGCCTTCTTGCTTTCTGGCATCTGGGATGCTGTGGTGCCAGCTCCAGTTCTGTGCTGATGCCCTAGAACAGGGCATAGGGGGTTGTTTTCAAACCTGTGTCTTATTTTCTGTCGTAGATTTCACAGCTATTAGGCTCACACAGAAGCAATAAATAATAAAGAAGCTCTTACTTATGCCTTCTATAAATTCTGTTAGTAAAAGAGTGGTTAATCCTATGTACCTTTCATAAGCTGAGCATCTGATGATGAGGTCAATGCAATCAGCAAAGCACAACTTTCACTTACCAGTAACACCCAGAGATAAGCAGATTGGGGCTACAATTCCACCCAAAACAAAGCAGACAAATAAACCCACACTGAAATCTATTATTTAGTGGGTTCAAAACATCTCTTGGCAGGTCTATGAGGTGCTGACACTTGGGACCACTCATTTAACCTCGAAAGGAGCCAAGGCCCGCAGCACATTTTACCTCATTTCCTGCTTTATTTGCTGTTTGTGTTTGGCCAAAGTTCATTTTTCATAACGCTGCTCTGACAGCAACGCTGTCCACTTCCAGGATTCAAGCTATAAAAACATGGAATACGAATGGAAACAAACAGCAAGGTAACGTCTGGGTGTGCTCCTGCTTTGGCTTTCTGGCTGCAAAGCGCAGTCCCTGATCTGCTGTGGCTCAGAACTTCGCATGTTATAACAGGGACAGGGATGAGATGTCAAAGGCTCTGCATATCCAAGTCCCAACATGAGCTGTTGCAGGGATGCTGGGCAGAGAGCAGGAGCAGGAGCAAGGAGAAGGAATGATTTGTGTTTTGCCAATCGCATCATCTCTAAATCAGCTTTTGGTGGGCACAAGTAGGATATGAACTTGCTCAAAGGGGTCAAACCCCTTGTTTTTAAGGTCCCTTCCAACTTTAACTGTTCACTGATTCTATGATTACTTGGAAATACAATACTTTCCCCTTGTAAATTCTCCTTCACATAGAACCCCAGCCTGATGTGTGGGTTGGAAGGGACCTTAAAGCTCATCCAGCTCCAACCCCTGCCATGGGCAGGGACCCCTTCCACTGGAGCAGCTTGCTCCAAGCCCCTGCGTCCAAGCTGGCCTTGAGCACTGCCAGGGATGGGGCAGCCACATACTTCATGTACAACTCAGGGTGAGAGCTGAGGGGATCAACTAAGATACAGGTTTTGGAACAGCTGCTTTATATTTATGATGCGCGTCCTCTGCAAGGACAAGAGCACAGTAAGTGCATGTAATTGAAGCAGATAACTCCAACTTTCTCTGCCTGCAAGTGCATTGCCAGGCACATACATCTTGATTAGGCCGTTTCCCTTTTAGAAAGGAAGCGTTTTTGGATCGTGGTGTCTGAGATCATTTCCAGCAGCGTCTGCTCATGGAGCGCTCTGCTCGCGGTGTTTGAATTCAGTTATTCTCTTCGCTGCTGTTTGTTTGGGGTTCTTTCTGATGCTCCCGTTTTCCTCCCTCGTCCCAGCTGTCTCCATCAGCAGGTCGCAGCACTTCTGCACTAGCAAACAGGCCTGGAGGCAAGCATTCCCTGCCGCTGCTGGTTCTGGTTTGAATTCCTGATGCAGAGGGAGAGGGGGCCGCCTGACAGGGCCCCCTGCCTGCTGGGGAGGTTGCTGTGATTTTGGCTGCTGTGGTCCCCTATGAACGCTGCTGCCACAGCTCCTCTTCAACCACTGGCCACACAGTAGGTGACCGCTCACCCCACAACCCTGCTTCCCCATGGTCCTGAGCCAGGGGACTCGAGCTTGTGCTCAAAGACAGCTCCTTAAGGAAGGGGCCACTGTTCCAGTCAGTGTCCTCTTACATCCCTAACACTTCCCACTAAAGTATTTAACCTCCAGCACTGTCTGCTCTTGATTCAAAAGGCTGGAGCAGAACCCAGCTTTCTTCTCTGAGAAGCACAGAGGGGATGTGGAAAATAGATGATGTTTTTACATTATAAAAAGTGGATTGGGGATGCTCCTTGCAACAGAAGAGTGGCACAATTAGCATCACAGGATCCCAGCCTGGTTTGGGTTGAAGGGACCTTAAAGCCCCTCCAGCTCCAACCCCTGCCACAGGCAGGGACCCCTTCCACTGGAGCAGCTTGCTCCAAGCCCCTGTGTCCAACCTGGCCTTGAGCACTGCCAGGGATGGGGCAGCCACAGCTTCTCTGGGCCATCACCCTGGGCCAGCGCCTCAGCACCTGAAAACAGGGAACAGCTTCTGCCTCAGAGCTCAGCTCAGTCTGCCCTGTTCGGGCAGGTTCAAGCCATTGCCCTTGGCCTGGCCCTACAGGCCCTTGTCCCAAGCCCCTCTCCAGGTTCCCTGCAGCCCCTTTAGGCCCTGGAGCTGCTCTCAGGTCTCCCCTTCAGGAGCCTTCTCTCCCCCAGGCTGCCCCAGCCCAGCTCTCTCAGCCTGGCTCCAGAGCAGAGCTGCTCCAGCCCTCGCAGCAGCTCCGTGGCTTCCCCTGCACTTGCTCAGGCAGGTCCATGTCCCTTGGGTGCTGGATGTTTCACCCATGCTGACTTCACAAAACCCACAAAGACTTTTTTCTTCTCTCCCGACAGGAACACTTCTAAAAACGTGTTTGTTTTTCACAGTTTTCCAGGCATCAGCTCTGAAACCATCCCTGAAATGAACCCCCATGAGCTGAGCTTTACCAACCCATGCGATCAGCGTACTGGAAAACCATTACGTCCCACTCCTGGTACATTACTCCTGGGAGAATTCCTGAGGCCACCATCAGGGATTCCAACTGGATCACCAGATCCAAGTCCTCTCTCCATGAAACATCTTCCACTGGACTCCAAGCTGAAGCACCTGCACTGACCAGACCTGCTATGGGGACACACCAGGACACTGGAGAGCAGGATAAGCATTGTGTTGTCTTCTCTATGTCTAACCCCACATTTAAACACCTCCAGCACATCTGGACAGCTCTTTCTCAAGCCATCACCCTGGTGCAATCAGCAGCAGAGCTTGTCCATGGGCAAACACAGCAGAAGCAACCTTGTGTGAGGTCTCAGTGTTCAGTACAAGCTGACGGCTCTGGGGGGGATCAGGGTAGTGTTGGCCATGGCCACCATCCCCATCCCCACCCCAGGCACAGGTTGGATGCACCCAAATCTCTGGGGATGGGCTCCTCTGTCTACCTAGAATTAAAGTGAATTAAAACCCAACCAGAAATTAGCTGCTGTCAGGACCTAATGCTGAATATTACTTCAATTAATAACCAGGGTCAGCACTGATAGACTTATTTCTTTGTAGAAATGGAGCTGCATTCCCAAACTGTGCCTTCACTTCACTGCGGGAACCTGCCTGACTTGGCAACTGCTACTTTCTTCCTAAATACCTTCACATCTTGTAAACTTAAATCACTTACAAAGACGTTTCATCACTAGAGAGCATCCCTGTAGCACCGAGCTTGCTTATCGCAGCGGTTGTCCCCTCCTGGAGGATTAACCAGCGCTGCAGGAGTTCTGGACTGGGCTGGCAGAGGGAGGAAGGGAAGAGCAGGAATAACCCATACACGGGTTCTCCCGGGTTCTTTGTGCGCTGCCCCGCCAGCACAGCCACACAAGCTTCCAGATCCGATATCCGTGGAGCTGGGAAGTTCTTGGAAGCTCCATCCCGGGAGCGGGCAGCGTTGGATGTGAATTCAAACAGTCCGGTACTTCAGAAACACGCGATTTCTGCCCCTCAATGACCGGAGGCGAAGGGGGGCTGCGGCCCCGCCGGACAAACTGTTGAGTTCCGAACGCGTTTTGCTCCGAGAGTCGCTCACCCGCCGGTCCGCGGCAGCGCAACCGCCCGCGGGGCTTTGCCCCCGTCGTTTTAGCTCCCCTCCGGGATTCTGGGGGGGTCCCATTGGGGGTGGGGGG
>NDXB01021686.1:0-19071 GCA_002631895.1 Agapornis roseicollis | reverse complement strand
GATAGGATAGGATAGGATAGGATAGGATAGGATACGATAGGCTAGGTTAGGCTAGGATACAATAGGATAGGATACGATAGGATAGGATACGATAGGATAGGTTAGGCTAGGATACGATAGGCTAGGCTAGGCTAGGATACAATAGGATAGGATAGGTTAGGCTAGGATACAATAGGATAGGATACGATAGGATAGGATACGATAGGCTAGGCTAGGCTAGGATACAATAGGATAGGATAGGTTAGGCTAGGGTACAATAGGATAGGCTAGGTTAGGCTAGGATACAATAGGATAGGGTAGGATACGATAGGCTAGGTTAGGCTAGGATACAATAGGATAGGATAGGTTAGGCTAGGATACAATAGGATAGGATGGGATAGGATAGGATAGGATACGATAGGCTAGGATACAATAGGATAGGATACGATAGGCTAGGATACAATAGGATAGGATAGGATAGGTTAGGCTAGGATACAATAGGATAGGATAGGATAGGATAGGATACGATAGGCTAGGATACAATAGGATAGGATAGGATACAATAGGCTAGGTTAGGCTAGGATACGATAGGATAGGATACGATAGGCCAGGCTAGGCTAGGCTAGGCTAGGCTAGGCTAGGATAACACGTGGTCATCCTGGATTTATAGCCCTTCGCAGGCGTTTAGCTGTCCATGCAGGAGCTCATGGCACAGTGAGGAAGCACAGGAGGTTTAAACAGGGGGGGTTTGGTCCTTGGGGTGATGGTTACAGCTCTGCCTCCCTCCTGGTCCTGCTCATGGGAGAAGGCTCCCTGTGCTCCGCGGCTGGGCTGAGTTAAACTGGGACAATCACCTGGGATCCCTATGGAGGGGTTCCCTATGCATCCTCCTGGCAGAAGCTGTGTCCTGATGGAGTGCTCTGTGTTGCAGGTTATACTCAAGGAGAAGGTGAAGGAGCTGAACCTACATGAGGTGAGTAGTGGCAAAGAGGCCTTCACCTTCCTCTTCCTCACACTGGGGATGGAGGACAGGAGGGTAGGAGGATGCAGCCAGTACCCTGGGTCCTTTCAGCTTTCCCTGCATCCTTATGGCTTTAACCTGGCAGAGGGGAGATTGGGATGAGAGCAGCAAGAGCCTGTCCCATGATTCCTCCTCACCCTCTGCTCCCCACAGCCGAGGAGCCGATTCCCAAGGGCAGGAGTTGCAGGCGGACAGAATGATCCTGGCTTGAGGTTCCTATTCCTGATCCACTCCCATTAACGTGACTTGCAGTGGGGGTTTTTGCCAGCACTGGGATTTAAAAGCATTTCCCGGGATGAGAAGCTCATTGCGGGAGAGATTTGGGAATGTGCCCGGGAATGGCTGGGATAAGCCTCCATCCTCCTCCATCCCCTCCATCCGCAGCCCAAATGCTTTCAGAGCAGATGATGGGGCCGTGGCACAAGGGGTAGAGCAGCTCGAGCTCTTCCCTGGCATTTGGGAAAGGCTGGAAGAAACGGCTTAGCTCCAGCTCCATGGAAAATATCCCTTTTTGGGCACTGGGATTTGGGATGTGCAGTGCTGGGAAGCAGAACGGGGGGAGATTGAGCAACACCAGAGGCAGCTGCCAGCGCTCACAAGGAGCTGTGCGGAGGGGAAAGTGCCGCTGAGCCCCTCATCCCTGTGGATCTGGCTTTGCTTTTTCCCCCTTCTTCCCATCACCAGCCTCTCCCAGGGCTTCCCGGAGCTCCAGATGTGTGTGTTCCCTAGGGATTGTCCCAGCTCTGCTGGCTGGAACGTATGGACAGGCGCCATGGCTCCCGTGGTGTTGGTACCCGCCTGCTTCATCCCGAGGGATTCTGGCAGCGGAGCTGGCTATTGTTTGGGAATGATGGAGACTCCCAAGCCAGGGGGGCTGGGACAAACAGCTGGGAATATCCCAAATCCCCAGGAATAGCCAAAATACATCGGGAAAAAACAGTGTAGGGGAACATTTCAGCTGGGATAACGGCCATTGACTTCACCAGCGCTGGGATAGAGATGCACCCTTTGCTTTCTCATCCCCGTTATCCCTACGGATGCAGCTCCATGCCAGGCACCAAGCAGCAGTGTGGCTTTTGTCCTCGTGCACCCTAAACCCTCCTGGCACATCCCAGCCAGGGATGTGCCTGTTCCTCCAGTGAGGCTCCAGAGTCCTTTCCATTGGGAAAGGGAGACCCAAGCCTCAGCCAGGCATCCCAAAGGTTGTGTGCAGTGAAGCCTGAGAAGGCTTTAGGGGGGTTTTGGTCAAGCTGGAGGGTTCGGCGCTCCAGAGGAGTGGGAATTCCCTATGGCAAAGGGAGGGATTTCCCTCCGCACCCCCTGCACTGGCATCAGAACCCAAATTCCCCTTTTTGTAACCCAGGGATGAGGTGGCCAAGGGGGAACTTCCAGGGCCTAAAGGGGCTGCAGGGAACCTGGAGAGAGAGGGGCTTGGGCCAAGGGCCTGGAGGGCCAGGCCAAGGGCAATGGCTTGAACCTGCCCAAAGAGGGGAGCCTGAGCTGAGCTCTGAGGCAGAAGCTGTTCCCTGGGAGGGTGCTGAGGCGCTGGCCCAGGGGGATGGCCCAGAGAAGCTGTGGCTGCCCCATCCCTGGCAGTGCTCAAGGCCAGGTTGGACACAGGGGCTTGGAGCAAGCTGCTCTATGGAAGGGGTCCCTGTCCATGGCAGGGGTTGGAGCTGGATGGGATTTAAGGTCCCTTCAACCCAAACCCAGCTGGGATTAGGTCAGTTTGGGGATGTCTCTGTGGTTTCCATGTGCACAAAAGCACTTCCCAGCCCCTGACCGCTCCTCTCTGCTTCCCCCCCTCAGATCTGTGCCGTGTGCCTGGAGGAGTTCAAGCCCAAGGACGAGCTGGGGATCTGCCCCTGCAAACATGCCTTCCACAGGAAGTGAGTGCGGGCAGCGAGGGAAAGGCCCTTGGGGCCAGGCTCCTGGGGCTGCTGCTCCTCAACCCGGGTTTAGCCCAGCCTCATCCCAATCCCAATCCCAGGGGAAGGGGGGTTTGCAGCAAAACCCCCTTCTGGAATGAGTCTGTGTTTGGAGCAGCAATGGTCAAGTTGGGAGCTGGGAAAGCCACTTATATATGGATATATACATGTATATATATATATACACACATATTTCTATTATATGATATTAATATATCATGATATTGATATTAATATATCAAGAGGATATATATTAATTATATTTCTATTATAATCCTGGTATATTTCTATTCTATTCTATGTCTATTATATTATATTCCTATTATATTCCAGAAATGAAACTAGATGATCTTAAGGTCCTTTTGAACCCAAACTACTCTAAGATTCTGGGTATATCCATCTTTATGTGTGTATATTCATATTTACATGTATAATTCCATATCTATGGATAAAATGGCTATTTAGAGGCAGTGCAGCTCCCTGGGAAACAGCCAAGGGCCTAAAGCTGCTTGTGGCTGAGGAGTGCTTGACCATGCCCCTTGGATGAGGGCTTGGGATGAGTTGGGAGTTGGTCTTGGTGGTCCTCACGAGTCCTTTCCAATGCAGGCTTTGATTCTACAATATACATATGTACATACACATATGTAAATAATGTACATATGCATATATATATTTGTATATCATTAATATATATTTATATATACATATATTAATTCATGTATATGCATTACATATATATAGATAGAAATTTCATATATTAATTTCATGTAAATTATGTTCAGCCTGGGGGAGAGAAGGCTCCTGAAGGGGAGAGCTGAGACCAGCTCCAGGGCCTAAAGGGGCTGCAGGGAACCTGGAGAGGGAGCTTGGGCCAAGGGCCTGCAGGGCCAGGCCAAGGGCAATGGCTTGAACCTGCCCAAAGAGGGGAGCCTGAGCTGAGCTCTGAGGCAGAAATGGGGTTGGAACGGGACGAGCCTTAAGCTCCCTTCCAACCCAACCCACGCTGGGTCTATGACTACTCCCTGTATCCACACACACACAAAGGCCTGATAAAGGCACTAAAAGGAGGTGATAGGGCTCAGCACCGCCATGTTGGGGTTGCAGCTGTGGGGTTCCCATCTTAGCACCCCCTAACCCCATTTCCCCTTTGTGTCCCCCCCCCCCAGGTGCCTCATCAAGTGGCTGGAGGTGCGCAAGGTCTGCCCGCTCTGCAACATGCCAGTGCTGCAGCTGGCCCAGCTGCACAAGCAGCAGGACCCCGGCCCCCCCCAGGGCCCCCTGCCCGGTGCAGAGAACATCGTATAGCTCCAGCACCCCATGGACTGCCCCACAGCTCCCCCCCGGGCACACTGGGACACCCGGAGCACCGAGGGACAGGCAGGGATATGGGGGGCCCGGAGCACTTTAGTGCGGGGCAGGTACCTGCTGGGTGATGGATGCCCCATCGCTGCCTTCATGGAGCTGTGCTGGGATGGAGCATCTGGAGCCTGAGCTTGATTCCTCGTTCCCGGGGTGAAGGAAGGCATCTGGGGTCCTTGTTGGGTGCCTGCGCTTCAGCCTTCTTCCAGCGCATCCCTTCTCCTGCACGATATCCATTGGGAAGTGACAAGGAGCAGCATCGAGCCGTCCCACAGCCTCCTGTGGCAACGGGATGGCCCCCTCCGACAGAGAGACCTGGTGAATGCCAACCTGCCACAAGGCGTGGGATTGGAGATCAGCTCCCAGCCTTCATCCTATGGGAATTCCAGGGGTTCCGGCTGGTTCACTTCCCAGCCCTGCACCCAATCATGGCACCCAGATATACTTGGGGACCTCAGAGCATCACAGCCACTCTCTGCACAGGGTTACCTTTGCCGTTGCGATTCCTATATAGAAGATGGGATCTCGGCATTCCAGGCACCCTGATCCTGGGATATGGAGCCACCTCGGCACCCTCTGCCCCTTCAAAAGGGCTTATCCAGGGTGGAGGAGCCGGTGTCAGCCATGGAAGATGCCATCATCCCCTCCTGGGCACAATGGGCTACCTCACCCTCCGATGGGCACCATCCTGGTGTGATCCATGGAACCATGGGAAGAGCAGCGAATCCCACCCTTGGGATTCATCCATCCCGTTCTGCCAGGCCTGAGGGGGAGTCTGGATGAGGGACACGGGAGCTGGGGGTGCTTTCCTTGCCCAACCCCCCCAAATCCAACCCAATTGGGGGGTGGCAGCCCCCTCATGGGGTGCATTTGGGCGCTGTAGCTCCCACCTCCATAGCTCTTCTTGGGGGGGGGGGAAGTGTCAGTATTCCCAGGCACGGGGCCGGGATTAAATCCCCTGGGATTCCCCCCGCCTGTTTATGGAGCGTTGGAGCCTCATAGACGTGTTTGTACACTACGGATTCTGCAGCAGAATATTTCTGTCTCCTTTTTGCTGGTGGGGTTTGTTTTGTAAGCTCTATTTTTGTATATTTAAGGCTATTTTCAACTCCCAACCGAGGTGACTTTTGCTATTCCCGCTCTTGGGAAGGGAAAGGAAGGGAAAAGAAACCTGGCAAAGGCCAATGGTTTGCATGGGAGTTGGAGTGTAAATAAAAAGCAGGTTTTGGAAGTGAGGGTGTGTTTTTAGGGCGAGCTGCCCATGGGATACCCATGGACATCCCTCCGTGCTCAGCCCTATGGCACCAATGGATGTGCCACCCCAGTTGGGTCTTTCTGCAGGGAAAGGGCCTCAAAGCTGCCTGCTTTGGGGCTGGGGGTTCCCCTTGCCTTTGTTTCCCAGCTGGAGGAGGGAATTCCCAATGGTGGAGCTGGTTCCTGGCCCCAGTGCATTGGAATTCCCTGGCCATGGGGGGGGGGTTTTGGAGGTTGTCCCACTCGGGAAGAGGCTCCTCTTCTGACCAAGCTGACACAGCCTGGTTGTGGGCAGTGAGGCCTGGCTAATGCCAACCTCCCAGCAAGTCATGGGATTGGAGATCGGCTCCCAGCCTCCATCCTATGGGAATGCCTGTGATTCCAGCTCCAAATCCCATCTCAACTCACCCTGCTCTTCATCAGGTGCAAAATGGATGGGAAAACCCCTTTTCCTCCTCTTCAAACCCCATCTGGGTGCTCAGCTGTGGCCACCGGCACAAGGCTGATGTGGAGGCAGTGGAGCTCCCATCGGCTCTCCCCTGTTCCCTCTCCCTGCCCAGCGCAGGGAGCTGCTGCCCTCTAGTGCTGCCTGGGGCAGCTCCACATGGAGATGTCCTGTGGCACCTTCTCCATAAGGAAGCACAAGGAGGGCCCGACCGCCTGTGCTCTCAGGCTGCTTCTGGAAGCTCCACAGAGTCATGGGCATAAGGAGAACGTGGGGGAAGCTTCCGGCTGCTGGGACAAAGGAGCAGAGGGTCTGACCCAGCCATGGCTGGATCTAGCACCAACATCATGGAATCAGGGACAGGACTGGGACACAAGGGGCCTTAAAGCTCATCCAGTTCCAAGCCCCTGCCATAGGGAAGGGATCCCTTTCACTGGAGCAGCTTGCTCCAAGCTCCTGTGTCCAACCTGGCTCAGAGCAGCTCCAGGGCCTAAAGGGATGTAGAAGAAACCTGGAGAGGGGCTTGGGCCAAGGGCCTGGAGGGCCAGGCCAAGGGCAATGGCTTGAACCTGCCCAAAGAGGGGAGCCTGAGCTGAGCTCTGAGGCAGAAGCTGTTCCCTGGGAGGGTGCTGAGGCGCTGGCCCAGGGGGATGGCCCAGAGAAGCTGTGGCTGCCCCATCCCTGGCAGTGCTCAAGGCCAGGTTGGACACAGGGGCTTGGAGCAAGCGGCTCCGGTTGATGATCTTGAGGTCCCTTCCAAACCATTCCATGATTCTATGATCCCAAGTGGGAAGAATTCCTGGAAGAAAGGTTGGATTAAAGAGCGGGCCGCTTTGCTCATTGAAGCTGCTCTCCACTCTTAGCATGCCAGTTGTTCCAAGAGCCTTTATTCGGTACAATCCACATCCCAAGGGGTGAGATCCTCAGGGATCCTGCACTCAGCTCCACGTTGCAGGCTGCGTGCACAGAGGGAGCAGAACAGTGCAGCATGTGTATGGGAAGCAGAGGATTCCCCTCCAAGCTACAACACTTCAGCCTCTGTACATGTAAAAGCGACATTCCCGAGCAGATCCCAAGTGTCCAAGTGAAACCCAGGAGCTCTTTGGTATAGCTCTATGCAGCAGAGTTGTACAACAGAGCACGGATATAAACCAAGCGAACACACAACATCAAACCCCACTGTTTCATCCTCACAGTTGATTTAGCAAAGTCCAGGTCTGAGGTTGAGACCTTCCAAGCACATCCCAAAGGGCGCTGTGGTCCCTATGGAAGTGTTAGAAGGTAAAATGGGAATGAATCTGTGACACAGGATCCGTGCCTCACCTTTGGTCTCCAGTTTCCAGGTAAGAAAGGGTTGTAACAGCACTGAAGCCCTGTGGAGAGCACAGCAGCGTTCCAACAGTTGAGAGGACACAGATTCCAGCTGGATGGAATAGGGATGCTGGGCTCTGTCCCCTGGACACACAACATCCCAAGGACACGACACCTTTCATGTGGGGGACACAGAACGCTGCCGGCTGAGCTCTGGGAGCACTCGCAGGGATCCTGATGGATTCCTGCTGTTCCATCCCATTCAACACACAGGCTACATGGACAGGGGGATGTGATGTGAGCGCTAAAGGTCCTACAGATGTTCCAGACACAACCACCACGTCCAGCAGTGCAGCTGCTCCTGAACCAACCTGCTTGTCACTGCCATGGGCTTCACACGGACACCACCACAAGAGTCCTTCCCTTTGCTTCCAATGCCATGGGGTGACCCAGGAAACGCCCCGACTCCATAGATCCAATGTCAGGAATGTGCAGAGAGTCAAGGGGAATCCAGGAGTCCCAGCAGAGCCCCGACTGCACCGAAATAACCCTGAGGAGCAGAGAGGACCATCCATTAAGCAGACACCTGATGCAAGCACAATGGGACACATAGGATGTGACTGGAACAGCTTATAAAGGATGGTGCAAAGAAAGAACTTGGGTTGGGTTTGGGTGGCAGGAGCTTGGTACCAGGGGGATACAAGGGTGGTTTCTATGAGAAGCTGCCAGAAGCTTCCCTAATGTCTTATGGAGCCAATGCAGCTGGATCCAAGGTGGACCTGCTGCTGGCCAAGGCTGAGCCCCTCAGTTATGATGCTGGCTCCTCTGGGATAAGGGATTTGAGAAGGAGAAATGCCCTGTGCAGCTGTAGCTGGAGAGAGGAGAACATGTGAGAGGAGCAGCCCTGCAGAGCCCAAGGGCAGTGCAGAAGGAGGCAGGAGATGCTCCAGGCACCAGAGCAGAGATTCCCTTGCAGCCTGTGGTGCAGCCCATGGGGAAGCATCGTGCTGGCTCCCACGCCAGAGCCCAGAGGAGGCTGTGATCCCATGGGAAGCTCACGCTGTGGCCCCACGGAAAGAGAAGCCCACACTGGAGCAGGTTTGCTGGCAGGGACTTGGGACCCTGCAGGGGATCCACGCTGTTCCTGAAGGCCTGTGCCACATGGGAGGGACTCAAGCTAGAGCAGCTCATGAAGAACTGCAGCCCATTGAACTCCCATTGGAGCAGTCCATGGAGGATTGTCTGAAGTGGGAGGGATTCCATGCTGGAACAGAGGAAGAGTGTGAGGATCCTCCCCTTAGGAGGAAGGAGCAGCAGGGACATGTGATGAACTGACCACAGCTCCCATTCCCTGTCCCCCTGCACACCTAGAAGGGAGGAGGTGGAGAACTGGGGAGTGAAGTTGAGCTTGGGAAGAAGGGGAGCAGGGGGAAGTGTTGAGGTTTGGGTTTATTTCTCATTACCCTGCTGTGATTTGATTGGGAACAAACCCATTTCCCCAGCTGCAGTCTGTTTGCCCATGATGGTAACTGGTGTGTGAGCTCTCCCTGCCCTTATTTAGCCCCAGGAGCCTTTAGCTGGATGTTCTATCCCCTTTCCCCATCCAGCTGAGGAGGGCAGTGACAGAGTGATTCTGGGGAGCCTCTGGTGTCCAGCCAGGGTCAATTCACCACACAGCTACAGGTGGGTGCATTAGAAAACAGACTGTAACTATCATTGCTGCAGTGGAACCCAGAGCTGCATGCAAGCCTCCTGCTGTCACAGAGAATCACAGCGTGGTTTGGGTTGGAAAAGACCTTAAGCTCATCCAGTTCCAACCCCCTGCTATGGGCAGGGACACTTCATGGTCTTAAAGTTCACAAGTGAGATGCAATTGGTAGGAAGTAACTGCTGAAACAATACATGTGATTCTTCTGACCCTGCACTGGCACTGCAGCAACTCAGCACTGGGAACCCACTGCACAATGTGTATGCACAAGTACAGGCTGTAAGTGACTGCACAACATGGATCAACAGGTACAGACTCCACATGGCTCTTCCCAGAGCGTGCAAAGGATGTGCATTCTGCCCCAAGGGAGATGTAAAGGGTGATTTCACCTCGTGCTCCAAGAAGAGTGCTTTCAGTTGTCCCTTTGACCAGTAATCCAAAGCATAGGCCAGGAGCCTCATGGAGATGGTGTTGATCCGAAGGAAGTTGCCGACAAACACCACTCGATTGATGTTCTGCAAGTAGGAAGGAAACAGCAGGAACATTAAGGGTAAATCCCACTTTCTGCTTGTAATGATGGAACCCCCACCTTAGAGTAAGAATGAAGTCACACTTACAGTGCCTTTGACACACCAGATGCAGAGGAGAGGGGGAGAATCCCCTTCTTGACCTGCTGCTCATGCTCTGGGGGTGCAGCCTTCTATGGATGTTCCTTCCATCCCGTGTTCCCTAACACCTCCCCCTAACTACTCAGCATCCTCTCTGCACTCAGCTGCCCACTCGAAAGTGAGGGCTCAGCAGATGTATTGTGAGCAAGACTCTAATATCTCGCCTGGTGCCTGCAGTAAACGAAGGTAACAGCAACAGGAGTCAGGAGGATGCTTCCCCCCGTTAGCTCATCCCATCGGAACAGGCTCCAAATGGAGTGGAGAGCTTGCCTCTGTTCTTTCATAGCCCTGTACAATGCTGCTTGACATGAATGCAACAAGGCAGCACTGTAAAGAAGCTGAAAGCACAAAGATACAGGAACGGCTGTGGAAGTGGTGGGGCCTGGCCAGGAAATCGAGAGGAACTGGTGGAAACAACAGAGGGAAGATCCCCAGCCTCTACATCCCTCCATCCCACCTCTGCTTCCCTCAGCATTCCCAAGAGCCCTGAGTCATCCCACACCTACTGCTCCTCAAACCACCCCAGAGAAGCTGGTTAACTCCTGAGCAGCAGAGGCCCTCAGATCGCAGATCCATTCACAGCGCAAAGATCTGCCTCAAAGCACGCAAAGGAAGGACAACATTTACTGGAGGATCCAAAGGGAGTGGATTACAACTTCCTAAACATCCAAAGAGATGAGTATGAACACGCCATCTACAGCAGCCAATGCAAGGGAAGAGATTCCACGTGACAGGAACACACCAGGGATGCTTTAGATGGGAAGCAATGACACAGATTCCCTGCAGTACCTCATTCAGTGCACACATCCGTGCTATGGAGCCGATGTTGTTCGTGATGGTTATTAGAGTAGCCTTGGCCAGGTCCTCTTTGCTGACAGAGTCCCGCTTCTCCTTGCTCATCATGTTTCCAAAGCTGGAAAGACAGGTTTGGGGTTAAAAGTCCATTTGCATCAGAACTGCAAGAGAAAATGGGAACTCCTCATTTAACTCAAGTGATTCATCTTGAAGTATTTACATATGTCCCCTATATATATATGTATATATATATGCCCCATCCCTGGCAGTGCTCAAGCCCAGGTTGGACACAGGGGCTTGGAGCAAGCTGCTCCAGTGGCAGGGGGGTTGGAGCTGGATGAGCTTTAAAGCCCCTTCCTTGCAGGATCTCCAATGCAGGTGACACCGTGAGTCCTTACCTGGATGCCACAGCCCAGCCTGGCAACCCGAACCGCTCGTAGTCTCCTCCGTAGATGTCCCGCACCAGTTTGTCCACTTTGGTGCTGTCCCCACGGGATGCCATCTCAAGGGCCTCTTCAAAGGTGGAGCAACCAGTCAGAAGGCAGCAGAGACCAAAAAAGGTTCCTCCTCCAAGGCTGCAAGGTCAAGCAAAATGGCTGTGACCCACCTTGCTTCTAAAGAGAACAGCAGGGAAATGGCTCGTTCCACTGAAGACTGAGCTGAGCTCTGAGGCAGAAGCTGTTCCCTGGGAGGGTGCTGAGGCGCTGGCCCAGGGGGATGGCCCAGAGAAGCTGTGGCTGCCCCATCCCTGGCAGTGCTCAAGGCCAGGTACAGGGGCTTNGGTGCTGAGGCGCTGGCCCAGGGTGATGGCCCAGAGAAGCTGTGGCTGCCCCATCCCTGGCAGTGCTCAAGGCCAGGTTGGACACAGGGGCTTGGAGCAAGCTGCTCCAGTGGAAGGGGTCCCTGCCCATGGCAGGGGTTGGATGGGTTTAAGCTCCCTTCCAACCCCAACCAGGCTGGGATTCCATGAAATACCAGTCCTGAGAAATAACTGGAGTGTCAGGGCACAACTCAGGGGGGAAAACCAATGTCCTGTCTTCAAGAAGGGCAAGTGCAGCAATGCAGCAACTGCCTGGGGAACTGCTGCTGTGCCGGTGTCCCTGCCAGCAAACTGGACCTTAGTTTGGAAGTCAGGAGGCAAATCTCTACTGCCAGGATCAAAGCTAACAGTTGTCAACAGGATTACTGTGAGGGTATCTGCCATAATCCCACACTTTGATGGCCAATAAACCATGTGAATTCCTGCAGCAGGGCAAAACCAGCTTCTAAAGAGACTGGCTGCAGTTCAGAGACCAACCCGTGGAATCCAGATTCTCTGATCCAGGAGGGATCTTTGCTGGCAGAGATACGGGACTGCAGTAAAAGCAGGAGCTTTCATTCAACTCCCCACCTTACCATCCCTAAAAGTGTCATTTACAGTGCAGAAACACCTTCCAAACACCAAAATCAAACTCAACTTCCCCCCTTCCAACACTCACCTGGTGCCTGTCACCCGCTTATAGTTGTCTTTGGAATACACAGCCAAAATGCTGACCCCTGAGCCAATGTTGACCAGGAGGAGAGGATATGGGTTCTCCAGGTTGAACGGGAGCTTCTGACATCTCTCAGCATCCGTTGGGTTTTCGAAGTAGTAACACTCTGAGTGTCCATTGAAGCCAACGGAATCGATGTACAGAACTCCTTTAATAAGGCAATCAAGTTCATCCAGTTTGCAAAGCTGAAGGTCACCCATCTGGCAGGGAGAAAGAAAGGGGAAGGTTGAGGAATTTCAGCCAGGGATCTCAAGTGTTTATGCTCAGGGCTATGGAAGTGCCTTCACTGCCAGCTAAATGCAGTCATCTCCATGCAGGAGCTTGGATCACAGGAGGGCTCCATCTTTCTCCATGCACGTGGGCTGCAAGCTGCCTCTTGGAAGTGTGCAGATGGGGCAGAGGGGGGATACAATGAGCTGGATGCACTGATGGACACTGAGAGAATCCCAGCAACTTCCATGGGCCTGATGTAGACTGAAGCATTAGCATGAAAACCAAGGAGAACCGAGAAGGGACTGAAGTGTTTGACCAAAAGAATCCCCCAAACCCATCCCTAAAACCACCAAAAGAGGAATTTATGAATCACTTTCCCCTCTTGTCACTGCCTCCACTGCACAAAAGCCTCTATTGGGTGCAATTTGTCCAGCCCTGGTTAAGGAAAGGCTTTATCAGCCGTTTTTCACCTATGAACAAGAATCACACTTACAATGAAGCCACATGACGATACCAAACCCCAACTATTCACCTCTTTTCAGTCGGTTTACCACCGTATTGGACTGAACCTCTACAGCTCACTCACACGTGTGTTAGAAACGAAACCACATGAGCAAAGGAACAATAAATCTCATCTTAAGCATGCGAAACACAGCAGTAAGGAAAAACCCCTCTAAGATTGAGATCAGCACAAGCAGTGATTCATAATTCAGGTTGGAGATAAGGAAGAAGCTGTTCCCTGGAAGGATGCTGAGGCGCTGGCACAGGGGGATGGCCCAGAGAAGCTGTGGCTGCCCCATCCCTGGCAGTGCTCAAGGCCAGGTTGGAGCAAGCTGCTCCAGTGGAAGGGGTCCCTGCCCGTGGCAGGGGTTGGAACTGGATTTAAGCTCTAAGGTCCCTTCCAACCCAAACCATTCCATGATTTTGCAAGAGAGGGAACAGCTTGTACGAGCTAATACTATGGAAGTCAGTGAGTAACTGGAGTCAGAGGAATGTTACATGCACTAAGGAAGAAATGATCCTCATTTGGAGATGCAAACTCGATCCCACCTGCTGTTTCCTGCACTAAGTTTCAGTTGGGTTAAGCACACATTTCCAAAGCTAAGATTTGGAGCACCTGCAGAGAAAGCTTTCAAGTTTTAAGCTTTAAACCAGACTTCATTCCCAGATCCTTAACCGTATAGAAGCCAAAAATGCCTACTGTGAGAAAGTCCTGCTCAAATTTGTACGCTCCACCTCCCGTGGCACATAAGGTAGTATGGAGGCTTGAGAAGTGCTTTTCGCTTCCCATTTGGATAAAAGCAGGCATGTCATGAGTAGGAAAGCGTATAAAGTGCAGATTGCCTTTACGTCCACACAGGGTAAGGTCCTTTAGTTCCAAGTGCACATCCCGGATGCCTGTGGATCCATAAGCTACGTTTGATGTTAGGTATTTACGGATGCTTTTGAGGTTTTCCACTTCTTCTTCTTCCTCTTCAGCTGTGATGTCCTTTGGTTCAAAATACACGAGTTTGACCAAGGTGCCTCCGATATCCAAACCAAACCATGGGAATGCTACAGAGAGGAGACAAAAAAGAACCAAGTTATAAACTGAATCATAGAATCATAGAATGGTTCGGGCTGGAAAGGACCTTAAGATCATCCAGTTCCAACCCCCCTGCCATAACCAGGGACACCTCACACTAAACCATGGCACCCAAGGCTTCATCCAACCTGGCCTTGAACACCAACAGGGATGGAGCACTCACAACCTCCCTGCCCAACCCATTCCAGTGCCTCAGCACCTTCACAGCAAAGAATTTCTTCCTTAGATCAAATCTAAACCTCCCCTGTTTCAGTTGGAACCCATTCCCCCTTGTCCTGTCACTGCAGTCCCTAATGAAGAGCCCCTCCCCAGCATCCCTATAGGCCCCCTTCAGATACTGGAGGCTGCTCTGAGGTCTCCACGCAGCCTTCTCTTCCCCAGCCTGAACAGCCCCAACTTTCCCAGCCTGGCTCCATACAGGAGATGCTCCAGTCCCTGCTCATCCTCGTGGCCTCCTCTGCACTTGTTCCAACAGCTCCATGGCCTTTTGATGTTGAGGACACCAGAACTGCACACAATCAGCAAGAGAGTTCTAAACTGAGTGAATCCATGCAGCTCTCCAGGGCTGCGATATCCTCTTTGATCTATCCAATTGGGAAATGAAGGGAGAATCATTACCAGCCTGGCCTGTCCTTGGCTGAGACTCCTCTGTCAATGGGGACAGCTTCTGTTCTGAGATACCTTGTGTTTGGAAGCTCCAATTGCAATGCTCAAAGTACACCCAGCACAGATCCACCCACGAGATACTGCTGTCAATTTAATCCCCAGCTATTCCTTTTATGAAGTCCTGATCCAGAGGCAGAGCCAAGGATAATACCAGCGCTTTTACATCAAAGGGATGTTCCACACGTTAACTACTTACAGCCCGTAAGTGAGGTACGTGGTACCTCACATTGCAGCACGTAACCGAGGCAGGCATCATCTAAGATGCCCCAGGGAGACAAAAGCTAATGTCTAATTGGATTATTTTATTAGGCAAATTCCTCCCCTGGTATAAAGAATGCATCAGGGGCAGGCTCAGCACCATTCACAGCTGTGGGAGAGAAAGAGCTGCTTGGAAAAGATCAAGAGAAAGCCCTGATCAGATGGAATCTGTGATTAAAGATGAAAAGTGGAACAGATTAATATTAGTATTAATCAGTTAAGGGTAGACCAGAGCAAATGAGAGGCACAGAGCAAAGAGAAAACGTAGCCACATGTTATAGCAGTGGGATGAAACCCTTGAGGGGTTTTCCAGAAGGAAAAAAGGAATGGTTAGAATATAAACCTAATGTTCCTTTGGGAAGAAGGAGCTCAGGTTTGAGTACAGTTCTTACAGCACAGAAGTTAGTATAACTCTTCTAGGCTGGGCTGGACAAGGCTTGGAGCAACCCCATCTAGTGTGAGGCATCCCTGCCCATGGCAGGGGACTGGAACTGGGTGATATTAAGGTCCTTTCCGACCCAAACCATTCCATGGTTCTACGACAGACAGGCATGGTAACATACTACTGTTAGCTCTGCAATATATGTTTGCTTATCTACAGACAGAAGTGGGCCACACAAAGAAGTCCTCGTCCTTCCCACCATTTTGAAGCAGGAATCCCTCTGGTTAAGCTCAAGGATGCAGCAGCCACCCCCAAACTGCACGAGCATGTTCCTTGTCCCCTTCCATCCCAGCAGCACCCGAATACCCAGAGGCAGCGCTTAACAAAGCTGAAGAGCAAAGAGAGCAGCTCAGAGGCAGGAGGGGAACTCGATCCCAAAGCAAATGATCTTTGGAAAGGCACAAACCCTGCAGGTAAGGACATGTCTCAAGTGAACGCAGCCTCTCCTCAGCGCCTTAACTCGGTTGCTGGGCAGAGCAGAGGTGGAACTTGCCTTTTCAGAGCATCACAGCTCCCCAGAGCTGCTGGAACCATCCAGCACTTATCCAGGGCATTTATAAACCATTGAGTTATTCTTATACACATTTACAGAGGGGCCACCCCCAGCCATTACCCAAAGAAATGTTGAAAGAAGATGCAAACTATTTTCGGAGGCACATCCAAATCCCCATCACTCTCTAACTCTGAGGCATTTACTTCAAACAAGAACAGGCATAAAAATAACTTGTAATGAATGAGAGAGACGAATCTGAATCACAGGCCAATGGAGAAAGAAAGCAGGAGCAATCCAAGGACATTTTCATGGCAGTTTGTCATTCTGCACTCCTGAAATGAATTCCAGAACAGCAAACAGCATCCAGCTCTGGGGCAGCAGCACAAGGGGGACTTGGAGCTGTTGGAGCAAGGGCAGAGGAGGCCATGGAGCTGTTGGAGCGAGGGCAGAGGAGGCCCTGGAGCTGCTGCGAGGGCTGGAGCAGCTCTGCTCTGGAGCCAGGCTGAGAGAGCTGGGCTGGGGCAGGGGAGAGAAGNCCTGGGGGAGAGAAGGCTCCTGAAGGGGAGACCTGAGAGCAGCTCCAGGGCCTAAAGGGGCTGCAGGGAACCTGGAGAGAAAGGGGCTTGGGCCAAGGGCCTGGAGGGCCAGGCCAAGGGCAATGGCTTGAACCTGCCCAAAGAGGGGAGCCTGAGCTGAGCTCTGAGGCAGAAGCTGTTCCCTGGGAGGGTGCTGAGGCGCTGGCCCAGGGGGATGGCCCAGAGAAGCTGTGGCTGCCCCATCCCTGGCAGCGCTGAAGGCCAGGTTGGACACAGGGGCTTGGAGCAAGCGGCTCCAGTGGAAGGGGTCCCTGCCCATGGCAGGACTGGATGAGCTTTAAGGTGCCCCCTAACCCAAACCATTCCATGATTCCATGACTCTCAGTGCTCTCAAAACCTTCAAACTTTTAAATATATAAATTCATTTTCATTCAGGTTTTGCTACAGCTGCCACTGAACCAGCAGAACATCAAGTGGGGGTTAAACCCCCCCAGTTACCCACTGCTGGGCACACCCCAAGCCATGGCCAGCAGGGAACCAGGAAGGGTGGCAGCAGAGCTGTCTGTGAAGTGTAGGCAGGATGGGCTCAGGGTTTGCTCATCTTCACTCCCCCAAAAGAGCATCCAATCCCCTGTGCTGGGATCCAACTGCAGACAGGAGCTGGCTTCACACATCCAGGTGGTTAAAGCCTCTGGCATTCCCTATCTGGGAATAGCTTGGTTGTACCTTCAGTAAGTCACCAGGGATGAATTTGAAGAGAGCCCATTAATGTAATTAACTTAAACCAAATGGTTCTTAATTATGGAGTTCTCATTACATGCATCCCAGCCACAGGTTAGGAATGCAAGGAAGCAACGTGCCTGCTCAAAATGAGGTTCTGCTTCCCTATGCTGGAAAGAGTTTTCTACACAGAGCACTCAAAGTCTCTGGGGCAGGGACAGAACTTCCTCTATAAAGACCTTCCTGTAGGTCATGGGTGCAGCAGGCAAACAGGAGGAGGAAATTCCCTCCGTGACAGGGAGAACAGCTGGTTCTCACTTACAGGAAGTCATCCAGCAGGAACATGGAGGGCAGTGACAGCTCTTCCATGCCTGAGAACTGAAAAAATCCTCCTCCTTCAAAGAGAGGGAGGAGGAAGCTCTCCTGGATGAAGGCCAGCACCATCTGCCACCAAGATCCCTCCTCAACCACTGGTTTTCCCCAGCATCTACAGTGCAGCCACAAGCACCCAAAGGGCTCTGTCCCTTTTCAATCTGAAGCATCTTTTCCAAGACAGCCGATGCAGAAGATTGTAGAATCCCAGCCTGGTTTGTGTTGGAAAGGAGCTGAAAGCTCCTCCAGCTCCAACCCCTGCCATGGGCAGGGATCCCTTCACTGGAGCAGCTTGCTCCAAGCCCCTGTGTCCAACCTGGCCTTGAGCACTGCCAGGGATGGGGCAGCCACAGCTTCTCTGGGCCATCCCCCTGGGCCAGCGCCTCAGCACCCTCCCAGGGAACAGCTTCTGCCTTGGATCTAACCTGAGCTTCCCCTGTTTCAGTTGGAACCCGTTCCCCCTTGTCTTGTCTCTACAGTCCCTAATGAAGAGCCCCTCCCCAGCATCCCTATAGGCCCCCTTCAGATACTGGAAGCTGCTCTGAGGTCTCCACGCAGCCTTCTCTTCCCCAGCCTGAACAGACCCAACTTTCCCAGCCTGGCTCCATACAGGAGATGCTCCAGCCCCTGATCATCCTCATGGCCTCTTCTGAACTTCCTCCAACAGCTCCATGTCCTCCTTAAGCTGAGGACACATTAGAGCAGTGTGAGAACTGGCAGCATCCAGGAGCCTCTGGGCAGCCCCAGGGTGATTTTTTTGCCTGTTAAAAGGTTCTGCTGAAACAACCAGAGCAAGAAGACACCAGTTTTAAAGGCCAAGATAGACCATGGAAATGCTGCTTCTCTTCATCACCTCCCTGCTGCCACCTGGAGCCCTCCATGCAGGAAAAGAGCCTCACACATCTCTCCAAGCACCCACCAGCCACAGAGGGATGGGGAGGATGAGAGACTTCTGGGATGGGAAGAGCATCACTGGATGAACCTCTGAACTGCTGCTGCCCATCACCTTGGGGAAGTGTTTAGTCTGTGACTGGGTGTTTGGACATGTCAAAGAAAGGCAGGAAATCCTCTCCTCATGGCCAGAACTGCTCTCTATCCAAAACCTCTTACAATCTTCTTCCTTAAAGAAACTCTACAGTAATTTCTTAGCACAATAACAGCCACTAACCTGACTCTTAAACACTGTGTAAGATACAAAGTAAATCCAAGTGTGCATGTTCAGGTGCTTCATGGGAGCAGCTCTGCTCTGGAGCCAGGCTGAGAGAGCTGGGCTGGGGCAGCCTGGGGGAGAGAAGGCTCCTGAAGGGGAGAGCTGAGAGCAGCTCCAGGGCCTAAAGGGGCTGCAGGGAACCTGGAGAGGGGCTTGGGCCAAGGGCCTGGAGGGCCAGGCCAAGGGCAATGGCTTGAACCTGCCCAAAGAGGGGAGCCTGAGCTGAGCTCTGAGGCAGAAGCTGTTCCCTGGGAGGGTGCTGAGGCGCTGGCCCAGGGGGATGGCCCAGAGAAGCTGTGGCTGCCCCATCCCTGGCAGTGCTCAAGGCCAGGTTGGACACAGGGGCTTGGAGCAAGCTGCTCCAGTGGAAGGGGTCCCTGCCATGGCAGGGGTTGGAGCTGGAGGAGCTTTAAGGTCCCTTCCATCAGAAACCACTCTGGGATTCCACGAAAAGCAGCAGGAGTAGGAAGAAGGTGACTTAAGGAACTGGCAGGACTGCAGCATCACTCACCTGTTCAGGCTCACACCCATCAGCCATATTTTCATTTCCTGCCCAGCACACTACATTGTAACTGC
>NDXB01021685.1:10507-55071 GCA_002631895.1 Agapornis roseicollis | reverse complement strand
CTGCTTGTCAGCTCACAAACTTTGTTGGCAAGTTTGTTCCTGGAGTTTTCTCCGAATCACAAGTCACTTCCCCATTGTGACTGGAACTGAAATGTTCCAGAGAAATGAGTCTCTTTTCTGTTTCTAAGACACCAAGACATATGCATTGGCAGAGAAGTTTGTTTATGCGTGGACCTCATACCCTCTCCTCTTTTCTTCCTCAAACCAATCTGATGCCAATAACTTTTAAGGCAAGTGCACCTAACTCTATATTTCTCAACAAATGAACTATCTTTTTTATTAGTGCCACACAAGGTTCTTGAGATTAGTATAACCTTCTTAAAGTCAAAGGACTTGAAGACTGACATTTTCCCTATGATGTATATTGTCCTTGAGAAACACACAATTTTGTGCAGATCTGATGAGGTAACATCTGATGTCTGAATATATTACATTTAAAACCTTGTAATGCATTTTTTTTTACTTAGGAGGAATATATTCAGTTATCCTACTTTGCACACACACCATTCTTCTGAAACGCCAAACAGCAAAAGCTAATTACTTCAGTGATGCCTTGAAAAATTTCTAATGTACTTACTGACAGTGCAAGACTGAGGATGGGTGCTGCATAGCTAAAACTGTGGACTACTTTGTACGAAGTAGTACTGTAAATCTTCACATGCCTATAGAGAAGAGAAATGATTAAAACCTCATTAGTAATGTCTTACTGTAGACACTTTACAGGAACTTCATCACTCTCAAGTTCTATACATCACTTAAGAAAACTGAGTATTTATACAAAGCAGTCTTCAGATTACCACTGAGCTTCTTAGTTATTACCTCTCCTGCAACAGAATGGTTCTGTTAAAACACAAACAAAAGACAAGAAAGCATGACCCTTACCCAATAAAGATGAAACCAGGACAAGAGCAGAAAAAATTTAAAACAGATGCAGTAAATATCTGACTTCAGCAATGCTTAACAGGAAACACTACAACATTATTTCTTGAAATTTGTTCTTAAGTTTTAAATGTAAGATCTATTGACAATTTCTGGAAGTAAATCCATAGATATTCTTGTACATGGCTGCTCTTTAATGATTTGACCGAAGATAGGAAAAACTTAATAAATGAGAAAATATTCTCTTACAAGAAGTTTGAACTTTAGTGTTGTGAGCACTGAACGACAAACAGCTGCAAAGCTAGTGGGATTCTTCAGCTTATGCTTTGTGATCAATAAAGCCTGAGGAAGCCTAAGAAGTACAGAAGGGAGGCAAGCAGGGAGAAAACAGACCACTGACATTTCAGACCACTTTGTATTTCTAATGTCTCAGAGACAACAGATTGGACACCAGTACCCAGGAACTAAACGCAAACAAATAAAGATGCAAGACTATTTCAGCTATGCATTTTGGCTACAAGAAGCAACAGCACAGAGACACAAAACCCTCTTTAAAGATGAATACCAACACCCTTTCAGTTACTTAAACTGTATTAAAGCTAAGAATAGGTACTTTATAGAGACTGCAAAGGTCAGTTTAGAGATTATAAAAAAGGAATGGTTATTCAGAAGTTCCACATACAGATTCCCAAACGGCACACGCAACCCTTACTGACATTCAAGTTAATATGAGGAAAAGGTTAATGTGTACTGCAATATGTACCTTGGCTCCAAAACACATTTTTAATTAGGTTATATCGTAATAGTTAAAGTGCTTAAGCCAAAAAAATCATGCACAGATTCACACTTGATGTACAATAACTTTAAAATAAAAAAAAAGTCCTTGTCTGGGGTTTAGCTTTAACTGTTATTTTTCTCCTTATTAGCGGGTGCACTGCTGTGTTTCAAATCTAATCTGAGAACAATGCTGATAACACATCAATGTTTTAGTTGTTACTAAGTAATGCTTACTCTGATCAAGGACTTTTAGTTTCATGCTCTGCCAGTGAGGAGGGGCACAAGAAGCTGGGAAGAAGCAGAGACAGGACACCTGACCCAAACTAGCCACAGGGGTATTCCATACTACAGCACGTCACGCCCAGTATATAAACTGGAGGGAGTCACCCAGAAGGCCTCATTGCTGCTCAGTTGGGCTCGGTATCAGTTGATGGGTGGTGAGCAATTGCATTGTGTTTATTGTTTTTTCTCCCTTTCCCTTTTTAGTTTTATATTCTCTCCCCTTGTTATTTCCCTTATCATTAGTAGTAGTAGTAGCAGTTTTGTATTATACTTTAGTTATTGGACTGTTCTTATCTCAAACAGTTGGGTTTACATTCTATCAATTCTCCTCCCCTTCCTGCTCAGAGGTGGGGTGAAAAAGGAGGGAGTGAGCAATCAAGCTGTGTAGTGCTGAGTTACTGGCTGGGCTTAAACCATGATGGTCCTAAAGAATTTAAGTTGCCGCAAAATACACTAACCTGTCCAAGGATCCTGACAATAACCTTTGTCCAGAGCTGTTCAGGCATAAACAAGTTACAGTTTTATGGTGATTTTTAAGTGATACTAGTAATTGTCCACCTTTTAGCACATCCCAAACTTTGACATATCGACCTCCTGTGAGAAGGAAACACACAGAACAGTTTGACATACATACGTATTTCCACTTCTCTGGAGAAGTTTTCACATAGTTAATAGTGCCTCCTTTGTAACACCTTGTTTTCTGTATCTACTCACCACCCCCACCCATTATGACTACCTCCTGGGACAAGTCACATTATAAGCATGCTCTTTTTCAGGCCATTCTCCAGCCAAATGATTCAACATACTTCTTACCAAACGTACCTAAAGTTCCTTTACTTTAGCACTGGGTTAATTAAAGTCTGTACCTTGCCATTAAAAACATCAGTGTTTTTTGTGGATTTTTTTGGATCAACTACAAGAATATCTGATCAGAGACAAAAAGACCCCTACTTTCACCCTCCAGATCAATGGATTCCTAAAGATCTTTGAGAAATCCAGCTGTTACATCACTTACCAGCTCACTACTAAATGAAAACACTAGAAGGAAACAGCTCAAGTACATTAGCGCCACAGAAAAGAAATCTGATCTTGCTGAAGTACCTGCAGATACTAGAAGCCCACCAGAAGGGAAGAGAAGCACACTCTCCACAGGCTGACCATGTTCTATTGTTATGATACTACTTTTTGTTCGGGCATCAAACAGCTTCACAGTGTGATCATAGGAACCTGCAAACAACACCATTATTAACTTCAGTTTCATCATTTCAATTACTTCATGAACTATTAACAACTATGTGCTACAACCTAAAGGAGCTCCTGCCAAGCAGAAACAGTTTTAAAACATGCACTTAGAACACTTTTTGGTTTATCTTGGTTAATTTACAGCCTTCAGGCAACATAAGTCTTCTAATTCTAGACCCAACAATACGTCAGGCCTTAAAAGTAATTTAAGTCTTAATTTTATTTCCCTTCTGTTAATCAAGTGTATTTGCAACAATAAATTTAGGCAACCTGATGAAACTTAGTCTCATGTGCCTCCTGAAGTAAGGAATACCACTTTTTTTCTAGGGATTTATCAGACATTAACAGAAAGCTACTGCTAACAAGTGGTTTCAAACAACTCATGTGACCTTTCATTTTTGAGTCTGTGAGTTTTGGTCTGTAGAAACTACAACGGAACCAGTGTCCTCCTCTGGAAACCTTCAGTCAACTGCAACTAAAGTACATATTCACAGAATTTTCTAAAAACTTTCAAAGGCCAGTCAGAACCGCTCTGTTAACCCTAACAGGCTAAAGCAAATGCATGTTAAAAATTAGGGAAATTCTGAGTTTCTCTATGAACATAAGTGTCAAGTTTAAAAAAGCAAGCAAAAAGGTAACAGCAGGTAGCCAGATCCTCCATGTTTAAAATATAGTGAGATCCTACTGTATCAAAAACTATTTCTGCATTTTTCTTCAATTCAATACAAAAGAAGCATATTGAAAAAGTAAAATCAAACCTGTTACAAAGACGTCTGCGTTCACTTTACTTGCACAGCCGCATCTCACATAGTCAGTATGTTCTCTGTATGAGACTATTTCTGTACCACTTGGAATATCCCACAGCCTTGATGAATAGTCATCACCACCAGAGAATATTCGGTATTTATCAGACAGGAAACCCACTAGATGAACAGGTCTAGAAACCAAAGTCCACAACATCCAAAATTAAAATATATACTTGCTTCCAGAAGAGTCAGTCTTTCTGAAGAGATTACTTACGTATTCTAACTTGAACATGCAAAGTCCTCACTGCTGGAAGTTATAAAGCCTCACTTTAGAGGTTTGTTACACTTTATTTGTTGTATTTCCAGCCAGAAAAGAGTCATGCTGACCAATGCTTACTTAAGCATTGATATGATCGGCCTTAAAAGTTTTATAGGTCTACTGGATGTCCATTCAAAAGCTGTAAGTTCTGCATTTGTTATTTAAGCTGTCTGTGTAGTATCACTGTCTTTTATGAAAAAAAGTATAAAAAAATAAGTGTGCTCATAAGTGCCATGGAGTCACAAGACTGTGTCTACACAACAGATCAACAGACACCTAACTAAATTAGAAAATAAATTTATTCTTCCAGGTACCCAATTCATATTTGGAATTTAAAAGTTACTCAAATATTTGATTCAATTTAAAATCTACATTTCAGTAATATCTACGAGAAACAGTAACAAGCAACACAGACCAGTACTATTCAGATTTTCAGCAAAATGCAAAGGGAACATATGCAAACACAGCAAACAAGCTACGCACATACAGGAAAACCCAACATTGTCTTACTTAGTATGACCATCAAATTGTCTCAGCGGTGCTTTTCCACTGATGTCAAAGAGGCGAATGATACTTTCATCGCTGCCAGCAACAAGCAGATTGCCATCCTCTCTGTATGTGCCACAATAAGCAGCATCTTTGAAGCGAGAAAATGTTTTGATTGGTTCGTGAGAGTAACGACCATAAATGTGGATCTGGTACAAGAAGAAGACACTAAGTTTGCTCGTATGATACCAACTGAAAGACAAGAATGTGAAAACCTCAGAGAAGCCACTTACCCTTGACGAAGCTGTGACAGCATAGTTACGCGGAGGAACTGGTGAGAAGTCAATTTTATTTACTGCACCAAACTCCTTTATCTGAATAGGTGCCTAAAGCAGTTGTAATGAAGATCATTAAATAAATACAAGAACACCATCAAAAATCAAAACATCAAAACAAAACTTCTTCCTACAGAGAGATCCAAACTCCACTCAGACTGAAACCAATTTTGAATACAACCCTATGGAGTTTCTCTTCTTTCAGGTTACTTCTGCTATTTTTTTTTTCCAATTTGCGCATTACAACTAACCCATTAATCACATATTCCTAGGGGGGGAAAATAACCTTAGTCACTCACACAAGATTAAAAATACTTTATTAACAGCACGAAAGCAGTAGAAAGATGTATTTTAGGGCAAAAAAGAACGCCTGATGGGCCAATTCGGGGCAAAGGTCAGGCTCGCTGCATAGGAAGCCGTTTAGTAGCTTTAACACGGTATTAAGGAACAGCTTCTAACCAAGAACCGAGCAAGGCCGGGCACAGACCCAGCGTCGGCCGCAGCGGAACACTACCAGCCCGCTGTCCCAGCGCCGCCGAGGGCTGCCTCCTACCTTGTACCCCTCCCAGTACACCGTGTCCTGAGTGATCCTCTCCCCGAGCTTGGGGCAGGTCTGAACCACCACCGGTTTGTACAAGGCCATGGCTGTCCGGGAGCGGGGAGCCCGCGCCTCCAGAAGGACCGAGGCCCTCGCTAGCCCCTTCTCCTCGCCGCGATGGCGCAACACGCGCCTGTCACCAAGCCAGCCACCCCAACCGTGTGCGTTTTACGTCATCAAAAGGCGACTTCCATCTAGCCAATAGCCACCCCGGCGGGGCTGTAGGGCGTCACGTCCGCCTCCCTGTCAGCGGTAGAGGTGGTGGTGCCGAGGTGAGGTGATGCTGTGGGGCCCGAGCTACCCTACCCTGCCCCGCCCCGCCCCGCCCCGTTCCTTCCCGCCCTGCCAGGGGGTCCCGGGCGGCGTCCTCGCTGCCGCTGCAGCCCTCCTTCGGGCCCTTCGTGCCTGGACTGGCGGCCTGCGTTAAGGGGAGAGGGCGGGCTGAAGAAGGGCACGGCGCTGCCAGGCCGCGGAGCCTCGCGTGGCGTTAGGCTGCCCGGGTGCTGTCAAGGTGAACTGGGGTGTTCTGTGTCACCGGCATAGATGGAGTTGTTTTCCTACGCATGGGGTAGAAGCCATTTGTTTTACTCAGGTTATGAAAGGGCTTAAGAGTCATAAAATGGCATAAAGTCACTGTAAATTTTCCTTCAAGTCTGTTAATGTTTTTAGGAAATAAAGTCATGTTCTTCTGTCTTGGTAGAAAAGTGATTGGTTGTGGTAAGGTTTTTTTTTTTGTTGAAACAGGACTAATACTATGAAACATGACTTAGATGGAGCTCCTGGTGGCTTCATTATGGAATTGGGCTTAAATATCCGCGTGATCAGATTTGAATGGATGGTCCCCTCCATTTAAACCCATACCCACAACCAGTACTGCTTGTGACAACAACAGGATTGGTATTTCACCATGGTTTCGACTATCAGAACCAAATTCCATCAGCTTCAGTGAAGCCAAGCTTGGTGTATTTTTATGCGTTGCTTCACTGGGGTATTGTTAACCTGCTAAATGTTTTCAGTTTCAGGTTATTTAGACATCCGGATCTCTAGGCATAGCTTCATTGACTGGAACTGCTAGTGGCTAGAAACCATGAAGAAACTTTTTGCATAAAATCTTCACATGACTGGAGCCATGGCATCTTCAACAAACTTAGATGTTGCAGCCCAGCTAATTGTGGAAGAATGTACTGCTAGCTACAGCCTTCCACCTATGCCGGACATCAAAGTGGAGCATCAACTTGACTCTAGCACAGAGGAAGGCCCAGCTCAGAGTGTTACCATGGGAATGAAATTCATTTTGCCCAATAGATTTGATATGAATGTCTGCTCACGATTCGTGAAATCTTTGAATGAAGAGGACAGTAAAAATATTCAAGACCAAGTTAACTCTGACCTTGAAGTGGCATCTGTCTTATTTAAAGGTTGAGCTTTATGGTACTAATTGTTTTGTGTGGACTGTGTCATCCTGTTGAACTGCTATTTAAAAAAAAAAAAAAAGCCTCTGCCTTATACCTGTGTTAATCAGTAATAGTTGTCTAGAAGTTCTTACCCATCTATTTTTATTATCATGAATTATTGTTGTAAAATTAGTTTCTTCCATCTTATTTTTAAAACAGTTCTTGTTCATTTTTTTTTTTAATTGAAAAAGTAGTGGCACAAAAAGTCTCTGATATAACTTAATAAGAGCTGATGCTGATCATGAAAACAAATTTACTTTTGTGTATCATGTTCTACCACATGCTGCATGTTGTTGAGTGCATGTATCTGCAAAACACTACTGAAAGCACTATGATCATTTCAACTTCAGTGTCTGCCTGTAGCTTGTTTTATCCTTTCAGTGGTACTGATGACAAAATAGCATAGCTCATACCATTGATTTTGTTTTATTAATATGGATGTACAAAGCTTGTAGTTGTTGCAGTGATTGGCTTGCCAGTGCAGCTTCACACTACTTGAAAGTGAGTGTTACTCCAGTTCTGGATTGCTGCAGCTGGATTTCCAGCCATTGCTGGTCAGCTTTATCAGAACTGATCCATGATTTTTTGTGGCTGAACATGTTGATAGAGAACAGCATTAGTACTTCTGTCTATTTCACCTTAACAGTTGTGATTTCCAGTGCTTGTTGTCATATTTCAGACTCCTAGTGATGTATCTTGTCATGAGGTTGAATTTGACCTGTTTTCTACAACACGTACAAACACGGGCCTATTGTCAATTTTGATGGTTTCTCTGATTTGTATTGTTGGCTGCAGTTCATTGTAGCCATTGTAATTTTCAAACTTTTTTGATTTGCAGGCCCTAAGTGCTTACTAGTGGAGCTGCAGACCTGAACGGCAGATTTAGACCCATCAGCAGTAGGGTGTTTTTTCTTAGGTAATATTTGTGAACCCCATAGAAGTAGTCCTGCAGATCCAGGTACCACAGGTCAAAAATCCCCAGTAGGTCTCTTAGTTTGATCAAGTCAGCTGTAGCAATTTGATTAGCAAACAAAATCTAATTTCATTTTCATCCAGTTACCCTCTAATTGTAATTGGTTGTCTCCCTGAATTTGCACTTGGGTTTGTGATCGTGAGTTTATCTATGGTACGAGTTCAGTGTGCCTATTAATTACTTTTCAGTTATTAATTATTCTTCCACACTGATGTTGATTTAGCCAGTAATGGAGTTTAATCTTTCAATATGTATTTCCAGTATTTAATCAGTTAGCTTCTTAAAAATTACTTGGCTCCTCAGCTACTTCTCAAAGCTAATAGTTACTTTTGAGAAGCAGAATCCAAGGTAATGTATGCATTCTGTAATAAAATGCTATTAGATTCTAATAGGAAGCTGAGAAAGTTAGTACAGATTAACATAGCAGTGCTGCATAACTCCCCACGTTTTAAGTGGTGACTTGCTGTTGCATTTTATGGAAGGTACTGTGGAATATCTCTCTTCCTGCTGGATAAGCATTAATAAGGCATTCAAAATGCAGTTACAGATTTATTCACCAGAAGTGTAAAAAGTCCTGGAGACGAAAATTAGTGTAGGTAGTCTTGGGGAGTAGGCAAAGGGATGACCTGAGCAGTTACCTGACTGCATGGGTGACTGAAGCTGCATCATGTTATTGCACTGGAGAGCATTAACAGGGATGTAGTAGGCTGTATGGGGCTCTCATACCTGATAAATCCATGCCAGGCACCATTGAAAATCTAGATGAAGGCTTAACCTCATTTAGACACCCAACTTGTGTGACATTATGTTGTACTGAATGTGGGTAGTAGCATTATTTTTATGCTAGAAATGAAAACAGCTGTTTAACTCTGACAATACAAAGTGGAAAAGCACACGTCACAAAGCTTACTTAACATGGGTTTTAAAGATCTTTTGACACCAGAGCCTTCTAGTTTGACTTAAAATCTGCGGCTTGCTTTTAATGCTCTTACTAGTATTGAAATCCTGTCTGTTTTTTCTGTTCAATGTAGCTGAATGCAACAGCCACACTTCTCCTTCCCCTGGTATCCAAGTAAGACATGTTTATACTCCATCAACTACTAAGCATTTCTCACCAATAAAACAATCAACCACCCTAACTAACAAACACAGGGGAAATGAAGTCTCTACAACACCTCTGCTTGTAAACTGTAAGTATCTTGACTTACTGTTAATTATTTTGTGAACTGTGTGTTAGATGGCTGACAGATTTTTCTGTTTTGTTTTCCTTTGGTATTTTAATAAATTTGTATATAAGGAGAAAACATTGAAATAGTCTTGTCTAATTTCTCTTGGTTCCAACTGTGAAATAGTAGTCCACCTGCTGTTTTGAATTCATGTCTGAAGTGTATTTTCCAGAAAGGATCCAATTCTTGATTTAAAAAAAAATAGGTAGAGATTTTTCTGATCCTTTCTGATCTTTAAGCCGATGTGCTTCTTGTTTTCAGAACCTGCGCATCTTGTAAAATTTATTAAAATTAGATGACTGGTAAGTGCTACAAACTCATACTGCAAATGTCATGATTGCCACATATCTTGAAAGGCAGTACAATTTATGGGGTTTTGTTAATTGGTAAGTATTTTCTTTATAAATTTTATGTAATTAATTTATAAATTATTTCATCTATATATTATAAATTCAATGCTAGGAAAAAAAGCCACTTGCACTGGAAAAATTAATCTGGAGCTGCAACATCAATGTGAACAAAATACACAGTCTTTCTGAAAAAAAAAAAACCAATTTTTCATGTAGTGAATAAGAGAAAGACAGTGAACAGTATGTATTATGTACTCCTTAGCTAATTTTGTTGTTACATAATGTGGACAATTTATTATATATTCCCTCCTGACCACCTTTCTGACCTCTTCATATTGAAGACCAGCTTTGATAAGTTTAAAACAAGCCGAAAATCCTTTTTTTTCCTCTGCAGATGTAGATACAGATACCATGTCTTGTAATAGTTTTGTAATGCCTGATGTATTTCACATTGGAGAGAGAGAGAGTCATGCCACAGGCTCACTAAGCAGTGTGACAGGTCTCCTGACACGTGATCTCTTAGATGTTATTTTAAAACTACACAACCTCAATTTACCAGAAGATGCTTATTTTCATTTCATAAATGTTCTTGATATGATCTTGGATTGCTGTCCAAGCATCAGGGAGCATTTTGCCTTGTAAAGAGTCAGTGTGGGAAGTATCTTCTGCTTTTTAGTACAATTTCTGCCTTGGTTAAAAAATTACCTAAACCTGTGGAACGTTTTTAAAACTTTTTAAGATAGTGATTCTAGTTCAGAGTGTAACGTGAAACGTATCTACATTCTCAAACCCATGTTCTGTACTGCTTAAGCCAGATTCCAGATAGAACAGTATGAAAATTGGTATGTGTGACACATGATTTTGCTTCCTTTTTTTCAGCTTTATCAGTTCATCAGCTGGCTGCTCAGGGAGAAATGTTGTATCTGGCCACACGTATTGAACAAGGTGAGACAGAAGAACAGTAAATCTCTTCCTTCTTTCTTTGGGGCATTTATACCCTTTTGTGCTTAACTTTTCCCCCAGAAACATTTAAAAAAAAGTAATCCTCAATTCTGGAACAAACTGAAGGATATTTTACATATCTGTTCCTTGCAGATGTGGACTTTTGTTTCACATCTGCCTTTTATTCACTGTTTCTTATGATTTGGGTTTTAAGTGAAACATTAGCATTAATAGGAGTTGTAGGTAAATCCCTTCCTCCACCTGCTCCCCAGCTATGTATGTAATCCATATAAATGAGAGGGGAGAATCTGTTCTGTAAGAAGAGTTGTTACTTTTTAATTATTATCTTTATAATTTAAAACAATGGGTTTCCAATTTTATTTAATCAATCAGTGTATAGATCTGTATGTTGGTAATTTAAACCATGGCTAACACCCACGATATAGTAGTGCTGCTCAGTCTGAGTTGAGTGATAGTTTTCAGTGTGACATTTGTGTGTCCATAATGCATAGCATATTGAATTGAGTAATATACTGCTAAAAGTATAAAGGAATATTTTGTTAATGGTATTATTATTATACTAGTAGTAATCAGCCATGCTTTCGGTGCATCTTTGTTGAAATATTTGCTGGAAAGCAAGTAATGAGTCTCTGAGTCTATATAATGTGTATAGCAAACAAATTGATTCTGCAGTGTCAGTAAAAAATGCATAGTCTAGTGCTGTGATAAGCACTGGATTTTTTAAGTACTTAAATATTTTTTACAAGTTCCAACTCAACTGTTTCATCCAGCCAAATGTCAAAATACTTTCTTTTTCCTTCTTTCAGCCGCACTAGAAGTAGACCTTAATTATTTCCACAAAACACCCTATTGATTACATGAACTCTAGGGGGAATGGAGATATACTATCTATATTGTTTTACAAGATAATTCTTTACAAGATTTTGTGGCTCACTCTGTTAAAAAAAAACCAAAAACAAAAAACCCCCACCACTTTCTGCAGGGTAATACAGGCTGTCCTTCTTCGTTTTTCAAACAGCCCTTCTCTTTTTTCAAAAGATAAAGCCCAGATTACTGACAACATGTAACATTTCTGAGTAGAAACAGAGCTTTATTTATAGAGCTTAAAAAATGAATAAATCCAATTCTTAAATTTTACTTTGCTCAGTTGAATGTTTTTTCTTTCCTGGACAAAGATATTTGCACCACCATTGCAATAGAATTTCGTTTTTAAAGTTAAAGTAAGAATGACTTTTGGGCTACACTGATACCTCAGTCCATTCACCATGAATACATCAATGCATTTCACAAGCTTCTACTGTGCATTAGTGAAAGGGATTACTAAATTACATATTTATCTTTACACAGAAAATGTAATCAATCATAAGGATGAAGAAGGATTTACCCCTCTGATGTGGGCTGCAGCTCATGGGCAGATAGCAGTAGTGGAATTTCTCCTCCAAAATGTAAGGAAATAAACACACCTCATTTTAAATTCCTTTACTTTTTAGTACAGTTTGCCTTCTGATTTTTTTTTTCAATGCTGCTATACACTTAAAGTTCTAGTTAAGTTCTGTGTAAAACATCACATTTAAAAAAAGTGTGGTTAATTTGATTTGTTGTTGCTGCTGTTGTTATAATTTCAGGGTGCAGATCCTCAGATTTTGGGGAAAGGGCGAGAAAGTGCCCTCTCATTGGCTTGCAGTAAAGGATACACAGATATTGTCAAAATGCTGCTCGACTGTGGAGTTGATGTCAATGAGTATGACTGGGTAAGACTCTAGCTCTAATTTATGTCAGAGGGTGCTTTGGTCAGAAATTTGGACCAGGGCATAGCACTGCTTCGGGTTTTAAAATTATTCTACCTCTTCTAAAATACCTGAGAGTTTCAAAACTTCTATAGGATAAGAGAAGTTGGCCTTACTAGTTCTGACTTGTTGGCAAAAAGAGAATGAGACTAACACTGAGTCCTTCTAGAAGGGTGAGCTTGCAGTCTAAACAGTAGACAAAAAAAAAAAATTTGTTCAAAACCAGAATCTCATCTATTAAGTTTCTTACTGATACATAGATGTATACTGGTGTGTTAGTGAATTACAACTGCAGACTGCTCGGTTATTATGTTTCTAAGGCTTTTCTTTGCATTCACAGAATGGAGGCACACCTCTACTGTATGCAGTACATGGGAACCATGTGAAATGTGTAAAAATTCTCCTTGGTAAGGAGACTGCCCTGACTTTATTATCAATAGTACTACTGAGTATTGCCAGTTCTCATTGTCGGAAGTATAAGTTGCTTTTCCTGTTTTACGTAGAAAGTGGTGCTGATCCAACTATTGAAACAGATGCTGGCTATAATTCCATGGATTTGGCTGTAGCCTTGGGCTATCGGAGTGGTGAGTATTGCAAATGTAAATTCTTTGATTTTGATTTTTACTGCTCCTTGTTTATGTAGCTGCTGCAATGATCTAATAGTTTTGCAGCTGTTAGAAAATCCCTATCCTACAAGTCTTATTACACCCAAATGCATCTGCTGAAAATGTGCAGGAATTTCTGTCCCTGTCTCAGAAAGCCAAGTACCTAGTAAGAAAATGTCAGTGGCCTGGGCCTGCATCTGTGGGCACAGATAATGGTGTGCAGGGCTGATGCAGCCCTAAGCTGCTCCCCCACCCTGTATAAAAGAGTGTGTGTTACACCAGACAATGATAAGAGACCCGCAGCCCTCCTGATCTGCTCACTCTGGCACTTTGTTGATTGGCATGATGTGATAAGGCTTGCAAAACCTTCTTTCTCTGTCAGACTAGCTCCAGTTTTTCTTGTATACAAACAGTAACAGCCAGGATCAGTAAATTAGGCTACCTGACTTGTTTCTAGAAAAAAAAGAGGCAAAGAAGAGATTCTTCATTGTTTTTTCCTCATGCTGCCCTCATTTTGAAAGCTGTGAAATTCCTCCCATTACAGAAATTAATTGCATCCTGAAATAAGCCCAGCACTGCATGCATAGCTTAGGGTGGCAGTAACATTATTAATGTCTAGATATAGTACTACTTCAAGAGTTCAGTCTCAAAACATTCTGCAGAACTAGTTTTTATTCAACATTTTTGCCTACTTACCATTTATAGGTTTAAGAATTTGGTTTCCATATACTATCAGCCTTTTCAAACTAGAGAACAGATCATCAACTCAAAACCCTATCATCTTACTGGGTGTATTGGGTTTGCAATATATGAGGCTTTTATTTTCTGAAGGGATGCAAACTGTCTTCCCACAGTGAATTCATTCCTCTTTGGTTTTTATTAAACAATTATACAGACAAGCTGGCATCTACCAGGAAAAAACAGTACACCTCTAAAAATGTGAAAAAACATTGAACACTGATTAACTTAATCTTTTTCTCTGCTTTAGTTCAACAGGTTATTGAGTCTCATTTATTAAAGCTACTTCAAAATATCAAGGAATAATGGTTGGCTCTTCTGCTGGTGTCAGTTCTTGGCTTGGACATTTGTTTTTTAGCCCTATAATCAGTGACAAGGGTTAGTTGTTTTTAACTTTTACCTCAGTTCAACTATTTGCTGGTTTTAGTTAAGCTTTTTAATAGTCTTCCTCATCTTTCATTGTTATTCATAAAATTATGCAATGTCATCCTTTTCTTAAAAATTTTTTATGTAATTTTAGAAGAAAAAGTCAGTTGTGCATGAAAATATTTGTGAGTATAACCAGTTTTGACCATCTAAATGTTTACACTGAGTGCAGTGGGTGACACTGTAACATGTGTCCTATTTCATGTCATTGATACATGTTCCCAGGACAAAATTTGTTTAGATAATTGAAGTGTATCACCACAGAAGATACACATCTTTAGTATTACCAGTAATAAAATATGCACCAGATGTTATAGTTTTCAAGATCCCCAGTTAAAGCCAAAAGCTTATGCAGTAGTATTATCTGATTTTTAATTTGGTAGTAAATTGAATGGCTTTGGCAATAGTAGTTTAATTCCGACTTCATTTCTTCCCATGTCCCTTCCTGTTGTAGTCCTGAAACAGCTAGGCAAGAGCATCCTAGCTAGAAACCTCTCTGATAAAATGAAGGCAAATTACAAGTGCAGAATTCCTAGCTCCTAAATACCCTCCCTGCAATGGCTGAAAGCAGCCATCAGCTGTATAGGAAGACATGCCAAATCTTACTGCATTCCAGCCTTCTTCAGCCAAAGTGTGCTCCTTTGGATCATAGAATCACAGTATATCTCAAGATGAAAGGGACCCATAAGGATCATCGAGTCCAACTCCCTGCTCCTGACAGGACTACCTAAAACTAAACTATATGACTAAGAACGTCACCCAGGAGGGCCCTTGAACTCTGACGGACATGGTGCCTTGACTGCTTCCCTGGGAAGCTTGTTCCAGCGATCAACTACCATCTGCCTGAGGAGCCTTTTCCTAATGTCCAAACTGAACTTTCTCTGACACGGCTTCATTCTGTTTGGTCACCAGAGAGAGATCGGCACTTCTCCCTTTGCTGCTGCCCCTTGATGCAGTTGTAGGCTGTGATGAAGTCACCCCTCAGTCTTCTCCAAGCTGAACTAACCAACTAACCTCAGCTGCTCCCCAGAAGTCTTACCCTCAAGGCCTTTCATCATCTTGGTCAGTCTCATCTGGACACACTCTAATGGCTTGATGTCATTCTTATGCTGAGGTATCCAAAACTGCACAGAGTGCTCAAGGTGGGGCCACACCGATGCAGTCTGGGGTGGGACAATCAATCACCTCCCTTGACCAGCCAGCTGTACTGTTCTTAATGTACCCCAGGACACTGTTGGCCCTACTGACTGCCAGGGCACACTGTTGACTCACTTTCAACTTGCCGTCAATGCAAACCCACAGAACTCTCTTTGCAAGGCTGCTATCCAGCCTCTCATCCCCTCCTTTGGCAGGATGTCCCAACAGCTGTTCAAGTAGAACAGCAATTATGATTTTGAGATTAGTTGAAAAATTAGGCAATGTGCACTGATTTTCTGAGTCCCCTGCACTGAGTAATGGGACATATGATAGTTTTGGACAAATAATAGATAAATTTCTGGAAGAGACTTCTCAGAAGCTTTCTCCCTGACTGTACATACAGACCTCTCCAGAGAATTCGCATGTTTTCATACGCATTTCTCTATTGTGTCCACTAGAGGTCTAGCATCCAGGCTTATCCATGCACCCCTCGTCCCTGCCTTTCTTCCTTGCTCCATGTAATATTTCTATTTGAAAATATTCCATACACAAAGGAAATCAGTACTGTTTAAAGTATGTGCACTGTGATCCTGACCAAGGATGCTGGAAGGCTGAGGCATAATCCAGCTGAGTTCTTCTGAGCCAGGGCCAGAAAAATAACTCAAAACATTAACTCTGTTATTTCAAAGTGACTAGATACGAAATAGGAGAAAACGTAAGGAAAAGAAAAATCCAAACCTACACGGATTAAACCTGAATTTCTGGCCAAATTTCTTTACTGGAACATCAGTGGTGTATAGAAGGTGTAAACTGGGCCAAACTTAACCTCTGAAAGGTTGTGTGAGAGCAAATTCAGAGATCCATTTCTTTCATGAAGCTGAAAATTGAAATGTAATGAACCTAAGGCAAAGGGGGGTGAAGCAGGAAAATGTAATTGACCCTGCTGATGCTGATGAAATCCTTTCTGCATTTGAGTATTCCCTCTCTCACAGACTTTAACACTTGAATTTTTTTTACATAGAGTTTTACAGCAGTTTTACTGTATCATGCATGATTAAATCAGGTGAAAGAAACAGTACATCCAGCATGCTTTGAAAGCAAGGTGGGGAAATTGTTTCATAATTAAAATCTAGAAAAATGTGTCTTCCTACAAGTAATTTTAAAATAACATTAAGTAGCCATTACTGTAAAAATTGCTTATTATAAATACTGAGATGTAATGGCTGATGTAAAAACAAATGTCAAATTTCCATGTTTGTTGAAAAGCAATGCAAGAATAATGCAAATCCTCTTTTCTGGAAACATCATAACCTGACCTATTTCTGATAAGCTTTTTGAGACACTTTGTGTATGGACATGCTATACAAGTGTGCATAAGTACCAAAATTTGCTTTTTGTGTATTGTTTGTGTTACAGGAAAATACTTGTTCTTTAATGATGAACCTTCTGTATCTGCTTTGTATTTTGTCTTGCACTTCAATAAGTATTGAGTTAATATATAGGAAATAAACTGACTAATTCTTAACTATTGCCTGATAATGTATCATACAGGGAGATATTGAAATAGAGGAACATAGATTAAGACAGCAAAATGTAAATTTTCTTCCATCTTTCTGCTGTAGAATTTCAAGCGATTGTCAGATAGTCATCACCACACATCCCACAAAAGTGAGCACAGAGGTGAAATTGATCATCTTTCAGAAGCCATTCAGTGCATTAAGAGCCCTTTCTATAGCATAACAGTATGCTAAGGCGATGAACTTTGAAGTTTTCTGTGGCTCTTTGTGAGGGCCCTGCAGGGAACAGCCAGCAGTATTTCATAAGCTATGATTCAGGCACCCTAAGGAAAACCTAGAGTTAGCAAACCGGGAGCAGAGGGGGGGAAATCAATGCAAAGAAAAAGCTTTACTCACTGGAAAAAATCACTGTCAAAAAAGCCCAGACAACTTGATTATGCAATATTAACAGCATGCTTCACTCCATGTACTTCATGTTTCTCTGAGGCACAACAATGAATTTGTTTTTCTTGGTGTAAATACTTCTCAGTATTCAGTTTTCTTTGTTTATAGTGGTAAAAAATGTAGAGCCCCTGATTCAGCATTAGTAACTGTTCTGAAACACCAGCCTGCTGATTTTGTTTTAGTGAACCATCTCTGTAGCCTTTCATGGCAGGGAGAATGACACTAGGAGTTACCTTTGAACCACAGCCATGGGTCTGAAGGCAGCAGTGTTTCCTTGCCATGGCATCCCAAAGACCAGAGGCAGCCAAAATCTTAACTCCAAGTTGATTCTCTCTAAACAGTCTACCAAAAGCTCTTGCCAATGTAATTTCTTACAGAAGTGTCAAAGAAATGTCAATATTTTACATTTGATATTAAATGACAGCACATGTATCTCAGAGTGTTAGCAAGTAGGTTGCTTTTCCCATTTAAAAGACCAAATTCAGTGTGCAGCATGTAATCACAGATGTCATAAACTCCGCCTTGCAAAGCAGATTGCCTAGCAGTTTCATGTAGTAATAACAGACAAATGCTTCAGAGCTACACAAAGTCTTCGTCTCATTCATTCACATTTGACATTGCAGGGTATTCTGGTCTATTTAACAGGGAAAGTACACAACAAACACTGCAATGCAGTGGGTATGACATTTGTCAGATTTAACATCCTGGCTGCAACTGCTCAGGAACCTTACAGTACAAGACCGGATTTACCTGTATTGCAGGGAAATAAACTAAAGCTGAAGAAGCAAGCATCTCTGTTCACTGAGAGCAATACAGGTGCAAAAATTCCACCATGGAGAACAAAATCTTACACATCCACTTTGTAATTGCTCAAAGAATTTCTGCTTTCTCTCAGTTGACCAGTGACCAAGATGGAAACAGAACCAACAGAGACAGTGAGGAATAACCAGGTTGTTAATATTTGTTTAAAAGAAGTTAAGATACTGTCTGTAAACTGATTCTCAAAGGAACTGGGACCAGTACACCCTGCTCCCAAACCCTACTCAGTGCGGTTAGTGTAACTGACATTAGTGTAACTAGTGCCATTTTATGACAGAAGCAGCCATCCTCTGGGGTCAACCACATGATGTATTCATTCACTTTACCATCATTTTCAGGTCCTGAAGGTCCTGTGCTCCAAGTAAACAAACAGATTTCTCCTTCCCCTCCCTACCAGCCTCAGTTCCTGGGCAAGAGGGCAATTACTCCCATCCTTACTGCCCTTGAAAGTCCCAGGCACCGAGACAGCCTGGTGGTGTTGATGACTCTGACACAGAACAAGGATGGTGATAGCACCAGAGCACTGCCAGTAAAATCAAACACTTACAAGTCCTAACAGGGAACAAGGACCAGAACTGCTGCTGGACAGGGAGTGAGACTAGGACCTGCCCAGGACACCTCCGTTGTGTCTTCTACTTCCTTCAAGGACTGAGGGAGTGACTCATTCTTTTGTATGATTTTAATCTAGATTATGATTGTTATATTGGTATAGCAAACCACGTATTAACATCTGATCTTCAGATGGTCCAGGTGATTAGAAACTGTAAATTAAATTGTGTTATAGATTCTGTATAATGCTACTTAGATGTACTACATTGATTCTGCTTGGAGAAATCCTGTACCATTCTAATAATAAATTCTGTGCTATACTAATCATAGTATCTTAAAAAAAAAAAAAAAAAAAGCTTTAATNGTGATTAGAAACTGTAAATTAAATTGTGTTATAGATTCTGTATAATGCTACTTAGATGTACTACATTGATTCTGCTTGGAGAAATCCTGTACCATTCTAATAATAAATTCTGTGCTATACTAATCAAAGTAACTTAAAAAAAAAAAAAAAAAAAAGCTTTAATTGTAATTATAACTTAGTGCTGTTACCATTCTGCCAAGAATCCCTATAAAGAACCTGTCTGTCCCCTGAGTGTCAGGTGACATGTGTAACTTTAAATCCATACATTTTCATCCAGACAGGATTCAGTCAAGTGAGGAGTTAATCATGTACAATGTTAGCACTACTATTAGCATATAAATCTGATGAGCACTTTGTAACACTCTCCCCAGTCTCTTCTGGTTTTCCCTGGGGCTGTTACTGGTTCCACTCTGTTGCGTTCTTTGTTCATCAGTCTTGTTCTTTGAATTCCCCACTTGTATTTCTGAGACAGTTACAGAAAGCAGCAACCTCCTGCCAAACCTTCCCAGGGTAAAGCCCCATCTCCCTTTACCCGCCTGTGGGCTTTCCTTGGTATAAAAAACCACACACACACAATAGCAAACCCCAAACAACAGTGTCCTACACCTACACATGCCACACAGGGAGCTGCTGCCCACAGCAGGGGGCAAAGAGATAAAAGATAGCACCTCTGCTCTCCACCTTTTCGCAGGTCCACACAGCCCGCAGCTGTGGAACCAGAGGCAAACCCTGTCTCAGGGCCATGATACAAGGCTTTCCTCGTGACGCTTTTTCAGAGAACCCAGCAGCTGACACCCCAGTGATACTCCTGCAGAAAGGAATACTGTTACTCAAACCCAGGGAGATGGAAATCAGCCTCTGAGCCTTACTCTTACTTGCCTAAGAAACAACATAGACAAACTTCTACTTACAGCATTCATCAATTTTGAATTTCCAAAGCTGCTTTACTGTGCCCTTGGTCCTATGTTCTTTCAAAAACCTTTAAGCAATCTTGATGCTCACTTCTTTAAACCCTGATGATACTACCTAACTTGCAATCTGAAGAGACAGCTGTAAACTAAGGCCAGAACTACTACTACTTTTCCACCACTGTGTTGGAGCAGTACTTGGAACAAAAACTGTCAGAAGGAGAGCGACCATGAAAGTTTACCCTAATTGCAGGTAGCTTTTCCACCTAAGCAGTTCACAGTCACACCTGTATCTAATCCCTAGCATGAACCAGATGCAATGCCATATCCTCATGTAACTGTAAAGGATAAGGGATAGAAAGGAAGAGAAAGAGACTATTTACTGGGATGATAAACTTAAGTCTGTTCTGCATTTTTCACTAAGAAGCTGATTGTTAGGGGAATTCCAGCAGAGTTTTTCCTGAACATTGTAAACCAGACTTTTTTTCCTTTACAACAACAGTAAATCACTGCAGTGCAGGCACAGACCATCACTACAATAATCATCATTAGTATTGTTACAGGAGTTCCGCTTGCATGCATCTCCTGCTGTGCGGCACATAATGCTTTCAGAAAGTACACTGCTCTGTCTGCCAGTGAATGTACAACTGGACGAATTAGGAATCCAGTCACTTGGAACTTTAAAGATCAAAGATATTGTGAGGGGTTAATCCTAGGAATGACGTCTGAATAGATCTTTCTGTTGAGGGTGATTTGTCACCAAATTAAGCTAGAAACTCTACAGGCATACATGACTGTAAAGCATGTCAGTCATTCTTCAACAGATGAGCAGTGATGAAGCCAACCATGCACACAAGAATCAGCAGGAAAGGCTGCAGAGCCCAACTGTAAACTGGACACAGCAATGAGGTGGATTACAGCTGGGGGACTGTACTATACAACTCACCCTTTTCCTGCAAAAAGAAACCTAAGTGGTTTCTGAATAATCTTGACCTGCATTGTGGGGAGTATTGTTTTGATTCATTACAGCAATAAACTGCATATGCTGTTTTTTAACACTGAAATCAAATCATGGCAAAACCACCACATGACATGCTTTTCACAGCCCCAAGCCTTTCTAGCACATCAGCATTTGTATTACATAAATAGAAAATACAGATTACAGATAGTATCATTTTCACACAAATTATGGTATATATCACTGTATACCACTGGCAAGTATTTCAGGAGGACCTATCATTCAATCAATAGCTTGACTCAAACTCTCTGTATTATTGTGAACTAGAGGACAGAAGATGATGTGCAATCTGCAGGCAAATTTCATGTGCCAGCATTTAGCCAGGCTTCTAGCACAGGAGAAAACTAAATATGGGCAAGCTCTGGCTAAACTCTATCAATCCCTATACCCGGCATTTGTAGCCATTAGGTTACGCCTAGATTGTATTATTTTTGCATCACAAAAAACAGCCTGCCTAGCTACTCTGCATCTGTGGCATAATGTCTGTCATGAATATAGGGTAAGATCACAGGCATAACAGCATTGCCATTGTCTCAAAAAAGGGCTTTTGATTGGAATCATTATGGTTTTCTGCTCACATAAAATGTGAAGGTTTCAAGGAGATCCACAGCCTCACACAAAATATACTGGTACCCTTGAAAGCTCAAGCCCCCCTTGAAATTCAGCAGACAGCCTGCCGACATAGTTTGTCTGTAACGTATACTGTATTTCCTGGTGAAACTGGAGAGCTACTAAGATAGGACTTAATTGAAAAAGCAAACATAAAAGCAATTCCATGTTTTGAAACAAATGATAACACTTAATTTTCAAAGTACACGTAATTAAAATAGGGCAATGGTAAAATATGAGGGACACGTAACGTGAGTGGAGAGTCTATTATACAAATGTGAGAGAGCTGACATTAGCAGAATGACAACCCAGCCAGCCTACAGCTCCTGACAGAGGTCAGCCTAGACACTAGTGTAATATGCGCACAAGGTCACATCTAAGCCAGCCTGAATTTTATGTGCTGGTGGAAGAAGATGACTCAGAGAATCCCCAGACCTGTAGGCTGCTGCAGCTTCCACAAACAGCAAAACGCATGAAAAAAAAAAATCTTGAAGATTATCACCCCCAGGTAGGAATTACTGGAGCATGAAATGCTGTTGATGTACATAGGGATTGTTTATACAAATGCTGCCCCAGCATATGCTAAAGGCAAACCCCAGCTGGCCATGCTGGTTTCACACTGTTTAGGAACTTCCAAAAACCAGGAAGAACTGCACCATCTTCTGATTCCTAACGCTAAGTGGTACAAAGCACCCAGAAGGGAAATACATGAATTTTTACATTAACTCCTCCCTGCTGCTTTGGAGACCAACTCTCCCAGAGACAAAAACTTGTGACAGGCACATCAAACCAATAAGTCTGCCACTCTCCTGCCACTACTGTTCCATTTTTTCACTTCATCTGATTTTTGTTTAGGTATGAATCCTACAAACACACATGATCACGCAGGATCAGGACCCATGAGACAGTAGCTGCTTCTCACCATATGCTTATGTAAGAATCATATTTGGTGAGGGCAGATGACTCTCCCAACCATAACCCAACAAAACGCAAGTTGACTAACCTGCACAGGTGAAGCCAAGCAATGTTAGAAAGCAGCACAAATGCAGAAGTCCTTATACATAGTTTCTCATAAATATTGTAAACACAGTTCCCACCCACTCATCTGCTATGTATTACAGCCATGTCACTCACCATAACTGGCTCTAATGAGGCTGCCACTGCTTCTGGTTTTAGTATTGCAGATGCAGTAATACTGAAGAGACAAGGAAAAAGTCATCACATGCATTACCAAAATCATTCTACTGTGACTGCCAGATGCCACAGATGTCTATGTCAAGCACTGACATCACAGACCTGGTGCAGATTTTAGCCCACACAGCCATCTTTACATTATCTTTGTCCTGCACAGTCACAAGTTAAGAGTGCAAGGAAGCCCTTCTGGATCTCAGTTGGGTACTTAAAGATGGCAGCAGCCTTGCTACACATACTTATTAGGAAATCATTGCAAAACAGCAGCCCACAAAATACTACTGCTGAGAGAAGATCAAGCCACACTCAGTTACCTCTGCAACTGTCTGATGCGGTTGCTGAATGTAAGAGGAAAGCATAGCAGGACTAGCCCCAGTACCTGGAGCTGCAGCTTAAACCGAGAATTTCTCCCATTTCAGTAGATACTTCCAGCATCTTCAAATCTTGCTTAACCTTATAGCATCATTTATAACAAGTCCAGAAAAGGGCCACGAGGATGATCAGGGGACTGGAGCATCTTCCATATGAAGACAGGCTGAGAAAGTTGGGGGCTGTTCAGCCTGGAGGAGAGAAGGCTGAGTGGAGACCTCATAGCAGCCTTCCAGTATCTGAAGAGGGACCATAGGGATGCTGGGGAGGGACTCTTCGTTAGGGACTGTAGTGATAGGACAAGGGGTAATGGGTTCAAACTTAAACAGAGAAAGTTTAGCTTGGATATAAGGAAGAACTTCTTTACTGTAAGGGTGGTGAGGCACTGGAATGGGTTGCCCAGGGAAGTTGAACACCACCATCCCTGGTGGTGTTCAAGGCCATATTGGACAGAACCTTGGGTGATGTGATTTAGTGTGAGGTGTCCCTGCTTATGGCAGGGGGGTTGGAACTAGATGATCTTAAGGTCCCTTCCAACCCTAACTACCCTATGATTCTATTCTATGATTCTATCATTTTAAACCCACTGATAACAAGCAGGTACAAACACTTGCCACAAGTTACATGTTGGTTGTGAAGCAGGAGACATGCTCAAACATACATGACTTAAATCTTTAAGATTCCAGCATAAACCCACCAGGCATTATCTCAGGTGCAACTCCAGAAGCTGTACAGGTCTACCCAGAGAAAGACCTTTCTAACTCAATTTCAGGTGTCTTCTGAAAACTGGGAGGGTAGGGCACAACCCACATCTACATTTTTCCAGTACTCAAAAAAAACCCAAACCCAACTCCAAAACAAAGCACTACACATGCTTTACAAATATAGAATAGGAATTTCAAGTGCAACAGATACTTCAACCATTATCTTCCAATATCCTGCATAGCACATCAAATCCCTGCCTGTGTCAGAAATGTGTTGCAACTGCTGGTTGCTTGATATCAAAAGCAAAAGCACTGTGTTACATATCAAACTGACCTTCAACCACCCCAGTATCTGAATAGCAGCAAGATGCTGAGAATTCTGCCTTATCAAATCACAGAATGCTTAGGGTTAGAAAAGACCTTATAACATTTAATTCCAACCTCCTGCTGTGGGCAAAGATGCCTCACACTAGACCATGGTGCCCAAGGCATTGTTCAGTCTTCCCTTGAACACTGCCTTCTGCCTACCTAACAGATACATGCTATAAAAATAACCATTAATGCTTTATACCATTACAAGACTCATCCAACAATTATCTGATTTGCTCAGATTCATTAGTAATGCAAAAGGTTGGGCTGTAGCTCATCTGTAAGAAGTATTGTTAATCCACACACCACACAAACAGTACCAGGAAAGCCTTTCCACTGCCAGGATTCCTTCACTGCAATGTAAAGGCAACATGCAAGTTACATCTGTTAAATCTATTTCTCAAAAAAAACCCCCAACAAATTATAGCAAGACCAGCAAGTCCAGCAACAGTATTAGTCAAGCTGTCTTCCTTCTGTTCAGGAACATTATTTTCTAATGCTAATTCATGCACAGAGCACAATATTAACAGAGCATGGACTTTCATGTTGAGATTGCAAATAGTTTATGCTACCAAGAAACTTTAGCTTAAAGTTGATTAGAATAGACCAAAGTAGCTATTTTCCTGATTCTCAGAGCTTCTAGATGTTTAATCTGTCTTTAAAGTTATTGACTTCAATTCAGTCAAGCCCCTCACGCTACAGACTATTTACCTTAGCTAAGTAAGCTTGGCTCAGCTGCACAGTCAGCTCCCCTTTCTGTAAACAAGACTTCCTCACAGAGCCCAGTACCTGCTACAGGTCAGGATTTTTCAACTATCACATCCAGTGACAAATGCAACCCTCACAAACAGCTGAATGCAACTGAAACTATAAACCTGAAAAGGAATAAATAACAGCTTAGAAAAATCAGGAGCCACATTGCAGGTATTATCTAAGCTCAAGACTTAATTGAGTACTTGCCAATATTTTAACTCAGTATTTTAGCTTTAAAAACCCCTCTCTTTACATATAACATTACCTTGCCAGTCACTTAAGGTTGGAATCTAGTCATCATGGACACAGACCTCTCTGTAGGCTTTCCTATCTCTGCTGAATGTTAACTCTCTTGTTTCATAACTTGTTCAAATCCACTCTCACAAATGGGATAATCAGGCAGATTCCATACTCTGGCTCCTCAGTCACCCCACCCACCTCCCTGGGAAACTTCCCCAACTCATTCCCACCACCCGTAACATTTACAAACACTCAGTTTCTTCCCAGCTGGTGTTCTGATCACATCTGAATTTTAGCTCTTCCATGACCTCTGACAACAATTACAAGCTATTACCTTCATTTCATATGAACTCTACCTGTACCATAATGTGACATCTAAGTTTTCAGCAGGGATACTTCAGTGGAAGTGAAGTGCCTATAAGACATTCCACCTGCACGCCACATTATTACTGCAAAATTTCACAGAAGTGGAAACTGCATGAGCTTCCCACACACCCCCAGATAATACGGCACCGATTTGGTATTTGAGATACTGAGCTGTGAACATTTTAAGCCAATCCAAGTGATCCTCCTTAGTCACATATGTTAAATATGCATGACTACTGTGGAATTCTCACTGACATCATTAAAGACACAAACTCAAATTCAAGAGACTTTAAAAAAAAACCCAACGTGTATAGTAACTCAAGATGGCTTCTAGAGCTTTAACAACAATGTTATTTTAAAACCATAGTATGGAGCTTTTTAGTTTTATATGCATGTCCTGGGTTCAGCTGTGAGAGTTAATTTTTCTCCTTTGTAGGTGGTGCATTGCTGTGTTTTGTTTCAGTCTGAGAACAGTGTTGATAACACATTGATGTTTTAGTTGTTGCTAAGCAATGCTTACCCTGATCTTACCTGAGACTTTCCAGTCTCTCACGCTCTGCCAGTGAGGAAGGCACAGGAAGCCAGGAGGAAGCAGAGACAGGAGACCTGACCCAAACTAACTAAAGGGGTATTCCATACCACAGCACTTCACACCCAGTATATAAACTGAGGGAGAGTCACCCAAAAGGCCCAGATGCCTCCTAGGGTTGGACTGCTCATCAGTCCAGGTGATGAGGTGGTGAGCCATTGTATTGTGCATCACTTGTGGTTACTGGGGTTCCCCCCCCCCTTCCCTTAGTTCTATATTCTCTCCCTTTGTTATTTCCCTTATCATTACTAGTAGTAGTGTTGTATCACACTTTAGTTGTTGGACTGCTCTTACCTCAACCCATGGGCTTACATTCTTTCAGTTCTCCTCCCTATCCTACCAGAGATCCTGGTAAGAAAAGGAGCAGTGAGCAAGTGGCTGCAATAGTGCTATGTTACTGGGTGGGCCTTGTGGATAAGCTGTGTAATAGCAGACATTTTGTGAGCAATCCAGAGACCTTGGTGTAAGGCAGCCCGCCTGAGAACAGAAACAGAGTTGAGATAAACTGAAGGCCATGGATTAGGGAGTAAAAGAAACACCAGCTGAAAGAACTCAGAAATGAGCACAAGAGAAAAGGAGCTGGGAAGTTCTGGGGGTCGAGTTCCAAGGACAGTGTTATCCAATCCTAGTATTGTTAAGGTGCCCAATCAACAATTGCCAAACCCATGTAGCTGTGCTAAGAATCTCTATATAAGGTTGGCACTTTGTCTAATGAATTGGCATTCACTTGATCACATTGATCATCTCAGTGTTGTCCGTGACTCCCGCGCCAACAGAGCCTGATCCATGACAATGCACCAGACTATATTATTAAGGTAGTTCCACCATTTTCCAAACAGACTTTGATGGGGTTTTTTATTAGCATATGCACATTTCAAATCACAGCAAAGCCCTCAAAGCATATTAGCAAGCAACATATTTCTAAAGATCTGTTGTAAAAATGCTGAATAAAAATCTCAAACCCCTACTGCATTGGAGTCAAGATGCTCAATGTGACAGGTCCAGAATATTCCTTCAGCTTTTCAGAAATAAAAAGCTCAAACAAGCATTTGTTTCAGTGCAGCCATCTGTTTTCTTTTCTCTGTTGTCCAAGATATTTTGAATGCAGATACACAGGCATTTTCCTTGAGCAAGACTACAGATATGAATCCATAATGGTGTAATTATCATATGGTTACACAGAAGTTTAATCTAATGAGAAACACCAACACAGCTATTTTGAGTTTCTAGCAGTTAATGACAGACTAGGAAGACCATGATCCAACTCCTTAAGAGAAAATAATCACAGCATTGACTCCAGGACTGAGCATTTAAGTGTCAGACATGAAGACTACTACAAACTTCCACATAGAATCTGCTATAATCAAGAACACATTTTGATAATATCTAGATCCTCAAGTCATAGTTTGAGGATGCAGAGATATGCCAGTATTTCCTGACCTGGAGCATACTTAGCATGGAGACTTCCACAGACCTGTCACATGACTGCTTACCACTGTATTAGCATTATTTTGCATTTCAAATACACACTTTTACCATGGATATTACTTAAGCACCAAGTAGGTCTGCAATTGGCAAAAAAGCTAACACTGCCTACATCTCTAAGCAAGATCCCAAGTCACTTCATGAGACAGAAACTGGTATGAAACACTTCATAAACAAGATCTACAGTGGCTTAAAGGAACTATCTTCGAGCACTTACATATCTGAGTCACAGAATGGGCAATACATTTACTGATTCTCAAAAGAAACCCAGCACACCATTTATTGACTCAACATGTCACAGAAGTCGGTAAACACCTCTCTAGAATTCGTTTTTTTACCTTTTACAGGGCAATTAGCTTTGTCACCATCTTAATTTCAAAACTCACATTTGCAGTTGTCTTACCTTATGGCCACAAGTCAATGAAAGCAGTTTTTACTCTCAACTAATTAAATGCTAAAAGTGTAATTTACTGATAAAGTACTTGCAAACTTAAATTGTTACTCCAAGTTCTTGCACCTGGCTCCAGCCATGTCACGCTCGCATCAGATCAGTGTCTTACCTCAAAGTACAGGAAATGCACAGCTCAAACAAGTTCTTCCACTGTTTCCCAACAGTAACTACACCACGACAAACACGCTTGGCAAGTCAAAGAGCCTCACCTTTTTTCAAACACAGGAGAACTTTGTTATGGCTACAGCAAAGTTTTAACCTGAGTTTCTCACCTAAGTCAGGACAAATCCCACTTCCATAAGTATTTACTCTAGAGACAACCTTAGTGAGCACTCTTCTGCCCCAGCATAGCTTATGTTACGGAAACAATCCAATTTATCATTAACAACCAAAGTTTAGCCCTCACCCCTGGAATCTCCAGCTATGCCAAGGTCAGACTGGAACTTAAAAAGGTCTCTCTCATGCCCAGAAACCAAATTCTCTTTTCCTCTGGAACACACAAAAGCAATAGAAAGAACATATTCCTGAAACATCCAAACATAATTATTAGTTAATAGATTCACAGATGCTAGATACAGGCTTGATTAAGAGCCATTATAAATTCTATTAAGGCTTTCCTCTTCCTATATTTCCTCCATGTAACTGACATTCTCAGGTAAATAAAGTACCAGGAAAGCATTATTTAATTCATTAAATAGTTACAGCCTGCAAGTACACTTACTGAAGATTTAACACTGGTTCCCCCAGGGTGCCACTGTTTAAGGCCAAAGGTCTCACTCAACTTGCACATTTTGTTATATTAAACCACCGACACTTGCTTCTAGAATACAGACCTATTTGTGAAGTTCAGCAGATTAAAGTGACTTAAGAGCGTATGTAACTGACCTGCAAACAGGTCCACCATTCCAAATATATTCAGTCCAAAATGCTCCACTATGCACAGGAAGTTTTAAAAAACAGTTTAACAGCAAAAGGAGGATATTCTGCAGAAAAGCAAGACCTTTTCTGACTAATTATGGAAACTTTTTTCCTGCTTTTCTGACAAAAAAGCCACACCAGAAAGTTTCTTTTTGTATTTTTATTGTATGTCAAAATTCAGTAAAGATGATGTTTAGCTTGTATACAAGTTACTCAAAAATTGTGTCTAGGCAGAGTTTCATTAGCAATCTGACCTATTTCAAAGCATAGGTTTGTTCAATCAGGCCACAAAAATAATATTGTGTACAAGCAGTAACTAAAGAGCTGCAGGTTGGAGGAGTTTTCAAATATCACAGATGTTGAGATATCATCAAGAAATAAAATTAAAATCAAAGCAGTCACAATATAAAATAGCAGCTCCATATTGCCTTTTCAGATTTTAACTTTATTTAGAAAGTGACGCTTAGTTCAGTTTGCCTCGTTCTTTGAAGCTTCATCAAAGTTTTCAACAAGATCTAGGGAAAAGAAGAACACTGAAATTAAAATCTGACACATTTTTACTTTGCCAAATATTTTGGGTTTGTTTTACTTCCCCCATCCAAAGTTCTACTTCATATCAAGTGCTCACAACATAAACAAGTTTCAGCTTACAAAAATCAGAACAAGCAACTTTTAAGAGCTTTATGATTCTTTCTTTTTCCTCAACCAAGTTTTGCATGGTTCACTATAAAGCACAATTCTAAAATAATTTAACTTCATTATAACCACAACTGAGCAAAGTGATATTGAGAAGGCAATTTCTTCCTACCCTTCTTACTGAATACTAAATAATCATTTTAGCCATAACTATTACTTCTATAGAGCACAAAAATGCTAGCTCAAACCAACATATCTCTCATGTTGCCTGAAAACAATGAAATAACATGCTCACAGAAACTGTGTGACAGCAAGTGACTGATCAACACTCTTATCATCCTTGCCCCAAGCACTACACATTATCTCTCAGGAAAATTCAGTTTCTATTCCTCCACTGCATGCTTGTTCTTACCTGGAACTTCATCATCGTCTTCTTCACCAGTAGCAAGTGGTGCTTTTCCATCCACAGCTGCAAGAGCATGCAATTAATAAGCATCAGTCAAGCTCACCATTGGCATCTTGATTAGCTTTGTATTTTTGAAAGCATGACCAAAGAATCTGAGATGAACTGCAATACTTTATTCAGTTCCTGGACTGAATAAAAGTGTTGAACTAATCTAGAAGGTTCACATTTCCTTTGTTACTGATAATGCTTAAACAGCCCAGGAGAAAAATGAGAAGATGAATGCTAAACCAGCTTACTAGTAATCCTCTATCTAGGTATACTGAGTGTCTTACATGGCAATAATTTTCAGCTACAAGTGATTCTACCAATTTCTATTAAAAGCAGCTTGGTTTATTGATTACTCCAGGTTTATACATTTTACACAATCAAATTTTAAGAAAATAAAGGATCCTGTATTTTAGGACTTTGAGGAAAACTGAAGTGTAATTGTGAAGGTGCAGGCAGACACACATTAACTAGAGATAAAGATATTACTGTTCTCAGGCAAGCTCAGAGGAACATGGAACTGGATGTACAATTTTGCACTTATGTGGTTGAGGTAACCATGTGCTCTGGGCCACATCTCTGCCAACTCAGCTATTACTTAACTACTCCCATTGTGTTTGCCAGAGCCACTGAGACTTAACCATGCCTACTGTAGCAGACCAATAGGAATATAATACTAAGAATAGGTATCTCAGGTCCCCAAATGCCTATGCCACGACTTTCATTGCTATTGTCAGCTGTACTACCAAGGGTAAGCTGTCTTGTACTCTCCATCACCTCAGTTTTATCTTAAATAATCCTCAGTTTTCAAGAAAAGCATGAGGCAACATATGGGTTCATACTAGACCTGTATCCTTATTTTTAGAGAACCAAAAACCAGAAGAATGGATAAACTTTGGTGTGAAAGGGCATGGGACAATGTTGCCACTAACTCTCCTTTGGTTTTCTTAACAGCAGAAACCTGTTACAGCTTAAGTGCATCTCAGTGCCAAATACCATTTTAGAAGCGACTCTGTTGTTTCCTTGTACACCATCTGCATTGTCTCTCATCCAATATCAGACTAAGTTTACTTTAACACCTGCAAATGTAATCACCACAGACACTTCACTCTTCAGTGTCAGCCTTCCAAATCCAGCAGACAGTGCTGAATGGAAACTACTCTGGCAACCACCCAAACTGGCAAGGAATAGCCATTTACTAGGTCACACAAAGTAAGCACTTAAACAAGCTTCCCTAATACTAAACCGCAAGATTAAGCTTACCCAGAATATAACCCACCTTGTTATGAGAGGAGAGATCTTTGCAGATCATTTTAGGTTGCTTCTTTATATATTTCAAGCCCTACTACCACGAGAAAGCTACACAGGTGACATTAGGAAGGAAGGACCTAAACTCCATGTGGAAAGCAGCAGTTTAGCCCACCTCATGAAGACCACTTCTAGCAGATTTTTTTCAGTGGAAGTTGACAGAAGAGAAGTCTTAAACTTTAGGAATGGAAATACAGGCTGGCAGCAAAGCACAGGAAGAAAAATGTAGCAATGAAGTTCAGAACTACCAGACACTGGGCACAGCGATATGCTTCTCCTATTTTGTTTAGGATGTTCAATACCTTAAAAGAAATGGGCTTAACATTTTTCAGAAAGAAAACAGTACATGCAGAACCCAATGAGTGCCCCCACTGCCAACAAGCCTATGTCTCACTCCTAATAATCAACCTGTAGCAGCAGCATCTTTTCTAAACACTAGGTACTTAAATCTCTCCTCTACTTTTCCCACACAGTTTTAGGAAGAAAAAGCACTTGTGTTTTTACTAATTTAAGAATGAAATAGGAAGTTGATGTATCTAGTTTAATGCCAGTCCTGTTCTCTACACTGCTCTGCACAGAAATTATAATGTATTTCCTTACAAATACAGCGCAATGCCCTCCTAGTGATCAGAACCCCATGCAAGAAATACCTTCACCATGCCTGTGAAGCAGCAAAGCAGTTGTCTGTGTTCAAGTCCTCTTCTCATTACTTACGTTTCCATTCAAAGTGTCAAAACTGATACACCCAAATTATTTTTTCTTAAACCCTAACTCTTCCAGAACAACTCATCTACTTAACTTTAATGAACAAGGTAGAATTTTAATGAACCATAATATGGTAGATCAAGAAGTAAGCCACCATGAAATAGAAGTCTGGCTACAGTTTTCCAATCCAACACCAGCTGCAAGACAAACAGGTGCCCCTGCCGTACTTGGTTATACTCATCATCTGATTTGAGCTATAAATAAGATGCAAGAGTTCCATTTCTTTGTAAGTATTTTATAATATGCTTACAGACAGCAAGGGTGCACTGAATTTCACTGCTGCTACACAAATAAGCCTCATGTCAGCTGCCAGCATGAAATGCATTCAAGTTTCAACTTACACTGCTTGGGTAGGGCTTCTGCCAGTCTCCTCAGGCTGGTCAAACTGTCAGCTCCAAGCTGGTTTAAGATGCTAGGAAGCATTTCTGTTAGCTGCTTTGTCTCAGCATGGCCCGTGATAGTGAAAGTGTTAGCAGCCAGAGATGCCTGAACTTTAGGGTTATTGAAGTGAATGACTGTTCCTTGGTTAGTAAACATGTTTACCTACAGAAAAAAAAACAAAACACACACAAACAAAAAAAAAAGATTTGCAGCAGTTTAGCAAGATATTTTCAATTTAGCAGGAAACTGAAGTCCTTAAAGCTCATGAATAGCTACTGATAATTTACAGACAAGTTTAGGTTGATATTAACCTGGAATACTTATATTGATACATTTTTCTATTCCTGAAAAACAGTATTTTTTCATTAGAAGCACTTACCTCCTCAATTCCAGAAATATTGTTGACTCCCAGTTTCTTCAATGAAAACTGAAGTTTTTTGTCATCTGCTGCAGCTGTTCTGTGGACAACCTTCTTCTTTCTGCGGGCTGTACCCTGTGGCAAAAAAAAAAGAAAAAAAGGGGCAAGCTACAAATTACTACTTAAATAGTTCTTCACAAACTCTAATCCTCAGGACTGTATAACTGCAGCCATCTACAAATCAGCTTAACATACAAAGTTCTACTTTTGTGTTACAGTTCACGCAACCATACCCCTCCAACTGCACTGCAGCAGTCTCTCAATTGCTAGAAGGCAAGCTTTGCAAGTCTGTCACAAGAGTGAGATTTTAGGAAGCAATGCACCAAAGAATGTTTATTCTGCAATTCTCATAGGGTTTCTGCAGTAGTTTAGGTATGAAAAACCACAAGTTTACCCTTGTCTGTTATCATAGGAATAGCAATGAAGAGTAGGCATGGGTGTAGGTAATTTCTGAAGTTCATTATTTTTTTCATCATCTTTCTTAAGTTGTAGACAAATTCTTGCAATAGTCAAAGACCATGTAGCTATCAACACATTATTAACAAATTCATATTTTGAGTTCTCACATTCAATTCCAGAGACCTCTCATCTGACAGACTTACATATTTGAAGAACAGTTATCTTCCCAAAATATTTTAAATGTGTTTCTAAAAAATACTTTGTAATATTTCAGACCACCCATGTTTAGGAACTAAAACAAGCAAAGGTTAAGATCCCCTGTAGATACAGGGCTATAGATTTCTCCATGGAAATACATGTTCCATATTTGAAAATACCTATAGTACAAAAAAAAAAAAATCACAAAGCATAGTTTCCATATTCCCTTACACAATCACACAGCTTGAGCAAACCTAAGTGAAATTAAGCTCCATTTTGAGATTCTGTAACTACTAATTTACGTCTTCCTGCTCCAGTTGCCCATCTCCTACATGCTAGCAACAAAAGAAAGCATTGCTGTCCAGCCATATGAATAGCTGCAATACTTTTTGAGATAACTTACAGAAGTTAGAAAACTGGCTGGATGCTACGACCTCTAACATAATCCAATTATAAACAGTGAGAAATGTTAATGACAAATTTGCATGAAACTAGAACTTGGAAGACTACAGTTCCAAAATTCTGCAATGTGTCTAGAAAGCTTGATATTCACTCCCTGCTACTGTCAGATTAACACACACAGCTACTTGAAGAAACACTAAAGCAACACAAATGACTTTTATTACCTCAACTACCCCAGGAATTGAGCCACATAAGGCATACATTAAGTCAAACCTGGACAAAAAACCTCTCAAATAAATTCCACAAACTTATGTCCTGAACCAAAGGCAATGTAGGAACACGTAACTCCTTCCTATCTTTATTAAACAGATATCAAGCCTCGGACAACATGAGTTTAATTTAAATTAACAGCTCTTGCTTTCATCTCCAGATTTAAGCTTCTGAAGTCTACAGGCTTTTACTAAGCTAATTCTACTCTGATCATGCCAAGACATGCTGTTCACACCTTACTACCTCTATAGTAAACCTGCATGGGTACAGCAGGCCACCAACAGAATAGTAGACTCATCTGCCACTCCTCTAAAAAGATTTGGAAAAAGAGCCATGGCATTACCTGTAGGTATGTTCTCCACAGAAACCTCAAACTTCCAACAACAAAGTACTGCAACAGCACTCCACCTAAATATCATCTTTATATTATTTGTAAAATCTGCAGACTTGCAACACCATCAAAACCTTCCAGTAAAAGGCAACATGCAACCTTTTCACACTCCTTCCCTGTCTGAAAACTCCTTCACAGCCATCTCAACTTACATGGTGACAATGCCATGAAGAATCCCCTTAATAATTTCCAGTTATAAAACAAATTAAAAAAAAAAGTTCAAGCATTCAAAGTATTTCACATGCCAATTCTAAAACTGAATGACAGCACCATCAGTATGGTCTACACTTGGCTAATGCCTCTAGAAGACCTATACTGACAAGGGAGCTTTAAGAACTGTAATCTGAAAGCATGCTCTTACACAATAAACATTGCAAACCTCTATAGTCAATAAACACACACTGGTAACATGCACACATCATCAGTGGAACACAGGAATTCTCGACTTAACCAGCAGCCCATGCAAAAAGCATGCAAAACCACCAGATCAGTTAATTACTACATTAGCCCTGGTTTACAGCTGCCTACCTCTCTAGCTAAAGGGGGAAAAAAAATTAAAAACAAAATCAAGACAGTTCCCGGAATTCCCATCAGCAAGATCTCTGTTGAACAGCTTGTATTTTAAGATAGCATGTGTACACTTCCTCAGGTATAAAACCCCCACAAATTCCTGCCTTAAAACTGACACTGTAATTCAAATGTTTATACCATACAACTATATTAAAAATACTTTATTTTCACATTGTAAGTAATCACACAGCTACATATATTCAAGTGTCTTAACAAAATAGAGAGATTTTCTGAACATGTTAGTCTACAACTGCAAGAGTATGGAAAACATAAGAGTTTCTAACTTTGTCCTAAAAGCAAGAAATTAGCCATGGGAACGTTAAAAGTTTCCAAGAAGAGTCTGCCACGTAACCTCTACAATGTTATAAAAACTATGCCCAAACTTATTTACTGTAAAACCCACTCATCTCAAACCACACACGCCTATAAAAGGGCTGCAAGTCTATTGCAATATATTACAGCAAGGCTGAAAAGGCTAGAGATTCAGTTCTTCCACACAACTTCTACAGAAGCGACTCCGGAGATCCTGGCAGCAGCAGCACAGCTTCCAACCAAGGGATACATACTTGTGCTGCTCCCACCACGGTTTTCAGGATGCCTCAAGCCAGGGCTGGCATGCGAGCACAGACACGCGGCCCCAAGGGCAGGGTGAGAACTCGGCCCCTACCTTGCCACCGATGCGCACTTGAGCCTGCAGTTTGGCGAGTTTCTCCTGGTTCATGATTGTTTCTTTCATCTGCGGAAGCAACAAGAGCACCCATGACTGACGGGCCAGCAGGAGCCAGCGGTGAGCCCGGCCGTGAAGCAAGGGAGTGCAAAGGGCTCTGCAGCTGCTCCGCACCACAAACCTGCGTGCCCACCCCCCCCCCAAGCCACAAGTGACGGCACCTCACCACATTACAGCAAGCGGGAAAGGACCCGCTCCCAGCTGAGTGGAAGCTCAGCTCCCCTCAAGCCCAGCCCGTAACCCCCTTCCCTTCCCCCGCACCAACCACTACCACCCACCAACCGGCCGCCAGCCCTCAGCCGCCCCCCGCCGTCTCCTTTATACCTTCCCAGAGCGGAAGCGGCAGAGCCGGAGAGAGATAGAAGACAAGAACCACGGGTGGAGAGGTGGGCTGGGTGTTGCACGCGAGGCTGTCCTCAAGCGAGATGGCGGCCGGAAGGAAGGTCTTGCGAGTCGTACTGCGCATGCGCAGTTGTCCGGGCTGGTAGAGGGCGCCCTCTGCGGCCGAGTCTTGTTGGGGTTGGGGGGTCTATCGGGGCCCATGGAGCCGGGGCTAGGGGCTCCCAGCCGGCCTCTCTGTGCCGCCCTTCCTCTTGCTGTGGGGGCTTCACCGGCCGGTGCCCGATGGCCTCAGTGTTGGTTTGCTTGTTTTTTCTCTCCTTGAAAGCGTGTACGCTTTGTGCTTTCTTTATTGCTTTCATAACCACAAACTTCCCTGCTGCCCACCTCTGGCCCAGGTGCTCCACGTGTATGTTTGGGGGCAGTTCTCTTCCCGGCTGCCCTGCTCTCAGCCAGCCCTCTGAGGCCCTTTTCTTTAACGCAGGCTGTCACCACTGCGCATGGGGCAATTCTGATCTCGTTTTATTTACTTTCACCTCAGGTGTTCTTTGCTTTGGCTCTGCATCCTCTGTCGCATTAGCAGTTTTTCTGCAGGCCACTGAACACTGATTCTCTGAGTCTTCTTCCTACAGCAGTGTTTTTCATCACCAAGGTCTTAACTAGCACGCCTGTACTGCCCCTGTGTTATCTGACTTTTGAGAATCAACTGTAAGCCTTCAAGGCCTAATTTGTGCAGTTGCTGCTGCATTTGAGTATTTTTAAACCATATTCCTCAGGGTAGAGGTAATTCACAGTGTACAATTTCAGTCCTCCACAGGTTTACTGATGTAGTTCAGTTTCTTCTCTTAGAAGGAGCCTGATGGGACTTACCTCCTAGTTATCAGGAACTTCTATGTGTGGGTTCCCGTTCTTAGCATGTGGAGAGCTTAGCTATCTTTGCCTTCTGACGTTTGCTGCATAGCAAGGTGCAGGAACAGATTTATGGGGGAAGAAGCCTGACATTTCTATCCGTGCTCCACCAACTGATGCAGGAGAGGGGAAGCCACATTGTTCTGTGGTCCTACCCCCATCATCACTGCAACCAAATCCAACTGACCTCCTTGCATCAGTAGAATACTACCAACCTTGCCGTCATCTCATCCTGTATTTTAATGTCTTCTAAACCAATTATTCTCTGGAATATCCTCAGTAAACTACTACCTTTGTTCTTGTTTCTGTAAGACTGTTAATAATTAATTTATCCTTCTCTACTGATTAGTGGTAAAGCTCCCATGATAATAATTTCCAGAGCCACAGCTTTGCCAAGGCAGTGCTTTTCATGTGTGTGTTTGCTCTCATGATATCTTTTCACTATGTTGGAGCTGAGTGTTAATTTGTACAGAAAATTTGGATTGCTATTAAAACTGAGACTTTTGTAATTAGTGAGAATGAATGGTTAACCCAAAGTTATTCCAGCTGGTGGTGATTCAAGAGGTGCTGCTGAAGCACAGCCTGTACCTCCCAACAGAAAAACATCATGGCTGAAAATTAGAGGGTGATCAAACAGCTATAAAGGAAGACCTGGGGACCTGCAGAAGTTTGGTTCACCCTATCTGGAAGATTGGAGTAGTTTTGCTTAGAAAAGAAGGGGAAAGGAAGCCCATATTACTGTGTCTGAACTAGCAAACCCAGTATCTAATTTGGAGGGAAAGGGGCAAAATATAATTGGGAGAAGGAGGGATTTGGGGAGGACAGAGTTTGTTCTGAACTTAAACTGAAGCTTATAAATTTATTGCAAGATTGTCCTGGGTTGAGCAGTAGCAGTCAGTTTTTCTCCTTCTTAGTAGCTGATGCAGTTTTTATGTTTTGACTCTCCCTGGAACATAGCTGAAAACACCAGTGTTTTTTTTAATTGTCGCTAAGTAATGTTTATTCTGATCAAGGACTTTCTGAGTCTCACGCTCTGCCAGGGAGGAGAGAGGAGAGAGGGCCGGGGGAAGCAGGGACAGGACACCTGACCCAAGCTAGAAAAAGAGGTATTCCATACCACAGCACATCATGCCCAGGGAGGTAATGGGGAGTTACCCAGAAGGACACTTCACTTCCCAGTCAGGCTTGTTTTTGGCGGGTGGTATTGTACCCTCTTCCCTTGTTATTTCCTTATCGTTATTATTATTGGTGGTAGCAGCAGTGATTTCTGTTATACCTTAGTTACTGGGCTGTTCTTATCTCAACCTGTGGGAGTTGCATTCCTTCGATTCTCCTCCCCATTCCTCCAGGAGCGGGAGGGGGGGGGAAGGAGGGGGGGGGAAAGGAAGAGGGGGAGGGAGTAGAAACTGGGTTTAAACCACGACAAGATGAAACTGGCAATGNATTGGATTGGTGGTAGCAGCAGTGATTTCTGTTATACCTTAGTTACTGGGCTGTTCTTATCTCAACCTGTGGGAGTTGCATTCCTTCGATTCTCCTCCCCATTCCTCCAGGAGCGGGAGGGGGGGGGAAGGAGGGGGGGGGAAAGGAAGAGGGGGAGGGAGTAGAAACTGGGTTTAAACCACGACAAGATGAAACTGGCAATGTACCTTGCAGCAAAAGAGAATAGTGCCAAGATAAAAAAAAAAATAGCTGTGGGCTATTGAAAGTAAAAGCAATAAATATTTCCACTTCAGATTTATCAGTCTGCCAACAATATATAAGGATGATTTGAGTATTACTAGGCCAAATGATTACTAACATGCAAAATATTTTCATAGGCTGAAATACTGATGTGAAAATGAGTTGCAGAAAGATCTCTCCAAGGCAGAAGCTGTAGAAAGTGCTGACCCAGTTGTCAGCCTAGGATTAATTGGGCTGTAGGTATGATCTCATATTCCCTTGTGAGACTGTGAAGACAAATGATGTTGAAAAACCACATCACTGAGTTGTATCAGGAATCAATTGAAGCAGTTCAAGAACTGCAGTTTAAGGGACTCTGTAAGATTTGATTACGTTTCCTGGATCAAACAATGGATTTTCAGAAAATGAACTTTGCTTCAGAGAAGTATTTTAGGATGCTGAAGTAGTATTGGCTTGTTTTCTTCAGCAACCCAAAGTACCTGGGCTTCAAGCCACCTTACAAGCTTTTCATGAGTGGTGGGTTGTTTATGACACCGTGCAGAGGCCAACTAGAGAATAGTCCAGTAAGTGCTACATGAAGAATGTCCTGCCTTCACTGAACATGGTTCAAACAGGCTTTGCCAAATACTTGTGAGTCCATGTTAATTGGACTGGTAAAGGCTCACCAAGGAAAGCTTTAATGTTAAAATTTAAAATCTCTCTAGAGAATAAGTAGAAGTCAGAAGTCACAATATTCCTCACTGGCTGTTTGTGAAGATGGTACCTCAAATTTATGCAGACATCAGACTCAAAACAGTTTATTCCTGTAGACATCCTATGCACAAAATTCAAGAGAACTTTATCATTTAAGCCGCAATTACAGAAATATTAATCCTGATTAGTTGGATGGGTAGCTGTCAATCATAGAATCATAGAATATGGAAGGGAACTTAGAATGTGGAAGGGACCTTAACATCATCTAGTTCCACCCCCCCTGCCATAAGCAGGGACACCTCACACTAAACCATGTCACCCAATGCTTCATCTAATCTGGCCTTGAACACTGCCAGGGATGGAGCACTCACAACCTCCCTGGGCAACCCATTCCAGCATCTCACCACCCTAACAGGAAGGAATTTCATCCTTATATCCAATCTAAACCTCTTCTGTTTAAGTTTGAACCCGTTACCCTTGTCCTATCACTGCAGTCCCTAATGAAGAGCCCCCCTTCACAGCATCCCTATAGTCCCCCTTCAGATACTGGAAGGCTGCTATGAGGTCTCCACAAAGTCTTCTCTTCTTCAGGCTGAACAGCCTCAAGTCTCTCAGCCTGTCTTCATATGGGAGATGCTCCCATCATCCTTGTGGCCCTCCTCTGGACTTGTTCGAACAGTTCCATGTCCTTTTTATGTTGAGGACACCAGAACTGCACACAATACTCCAAGTGAGGTCTCACAAGACCAGAGTAGAAGGGGAGGATCACCTCCTTCTACCTGCTGGTCACGCTCCTTCTGATGCAGCCCACGATACGGTTGCTTTCTGGGCTGTGAGCACACACTGCGGCTGGCTCGTGTTCATTTTCTCATCGACCAACACCCCCAAGTCCTTCTCCACCGGGCTGCTCTGAATCTCCTCTTTGCCCAACCTGTAGCTGTGCCTGGGATTGCTCCCACCCAGGTGTAGGACTTTGCACTTGGCATGGTTGAACTTCATGAGGTTGGCATCAGCCCTCCTCACAAGCGTGTCAAGGTCCCTCTGGATGGCATTCCTTCCCTCCAGCGTATCCACCGAACCACACAGCTTGGTGTCATCAGCAAATCAATCCCACTGTCCATGTCAGCGACAAAGGTGTTGAACAAGACCGGTCCCAACACCGATCCCTGAGGGACACCACTCATCACTGGCCTCCAGCCAGACACTGAGCCATTGACCACAACTCTTTGTGTGCGGCCATCCAGCCAGTTCTTTATCCACCGAGTAGTCCATCTATCAGATAGACGTCTCTCCAATTTAGAGACAAGGATGTCGTGTGGGACAGTGTCGAACGCTTTGCACAAGTCCAGGTAGATGACATCAACTGCACCACCTTGGCAAATATCTTGCCGTCTGTGAAGGTGTGATTTATTCTCTGTTTTGCCTTCGGCTTTGTAGGCCTTCTTGCCCAGGTTAGTGTGCAGCAAGAGGCAAGTGCAGTGGAACATGGGTGGGGAGGCTGAACAGGGCAAGGGCTTTTCTCCTCCTGCAGCAACAAGCTGTTATTTCTGCTCAGGCCTGGCAGGAACCCACCGCCAGCCTAGTGTCAGATGGAAAAATCAATCTTCTCTTATCTTCAATCACAGTATAGCCTGTCCCCAATGATTTCTAAGTAAACAAAGAGCATACCTGCCAATATTATTTGCATCACTACAGAATTAAATGAAAAATATCCCAAATGTCTGAGACGTGAATTACAGGATCTCCCTCCTTATTTGCCAGAGCTTGTCTACAACAAAGACTTCCGGGCTTATTCAGAGGATGTTAGAAAGGTTTCCAATAGTCAGCAGAGTCATGAAATCAAATGTAACATAAACAAACATGATTTGTCCTTATGATGAACACCATGCTGTACCAGCTGTGATGGCCAGTGCTCTATTTTGAAAATCAGGTATCTCTCCACTAGCACTGGAAACAGACACTGGCTTAAAAGAGTAGAAATAAAAAGTTTACCTAAAAACTATAAAAGTAAATTTAGGCATCTGGTGCAGAGCAGAACTGCTTGTACCAATTGCCAGGGTGCTTTGATCCCATGCGTGCACAACACCAATACAATGTGGGGTGTTCTGCACCAGTATGCAGGAATTTTGTGTACAGTGCATAATTAAAATTTATAATTGATGACAATAAGCAAAAATCGAGAAAAAAAAAATACAAACAAAAAAAACCAAAAAACAAAAACAAACCCTACCTGTGCACCTGTATTTCACACCATGTTTCTGTGCTACTGTGGGTTTAGGCCTGTGTTATATCGTTCACAAGCAGCAGGAAACCACGGACAACTGCTCCCGAGGTCCTAGGAGCCGTTTCGTGGGTGGATGTGCACGGCCCAAGAGGGGCGACAGAGCTCCGGTGCGATGGCTCCCGCAAAAGTTACACCGTTTTCCTGGAAGGGAGTTTCTCATATACCCCCAGAACGCTGCTTTTCCCTACGGTCTCGGGGTCTCGCTTAGCCCCGGACGGGGGATCCTGCCCTGCCCTTTTCGAGAGCTGGTTTGGACCGCGAGTCACGCTAAGCACCCTGCTTTGGCGCACGGCGTCCAGGATCCGGCCGACCCGATGTGTCCGTGCGATCCCTACCGGTAGGTGGCATCCCCTGTCCGCGCAGAGCACCGCCCGGAGCGGACCGTAGCCGAGAGGAGCGGAGCAGCCGCGGGACAGGGACTGGGGCGAAACCCCACGCGATCCCGTAGTCCGACATAGGAGAACACTGCCTTACGGCTGTGCCTCCGCTGCTTGCCTGCCTTCCTTTGTTTCCTGCCTATCTAAGAAGGCACCTATTTAAGAAGACACCTGCCGGGCTGGGACGGAAGCGAGTGGAAGATGCACCAGGTCTCAGCTGTCTTCATTGGGGCTAGCCCAGCTGCCCCCAAGAAAGCAAGCCCCTCAGCCTCCTCTGCAGCGACAAAGGCTGGCAGTATTGGCCGGATCTGCCAGGGTGTCCCCATCCCTCCCGCAGGCCGCGTTCAAGAGAACTCGAGCCGGGGCTCTCCCTCCCGTGCTGCCGGTCCTACCCCAGAGTCGCTGGTGTCCCACGGTCAGTGAGACCCGATGCGTCCTGCGTGGGGCTTAGCAGGAGGTCGTGGGTAGATGCGGCTCTTCAGCTCTGCTGCTACTGCGGTTCCCCATAAATTTTTGAGCTTCACTGTTCTTCCTTTATAAGAGCGTGGGGTTTGATTTTTAAGATGATTTCAAACCTTCAGGGCAAAACAGCAAGAATAATACGAACAAAAAAGGAATTAAAAGGAAAAATACTAACTCTTTGTGCAGATGAGAAACCTCTTGGAGAGGAAAGTTCTCTTTATGCTTTCTGTTTAGTAACTTGCCCTAGAACTCGAAACTAATTTAAAGGGGCATTTTACTGCCTATGAGATGTAAGTCTCGAGTGGTATTACCAATTTTTCTATAGGAAAAATTAGTTGTCCCATTACGAATTTCGGACTTCTTTTTTCTTCCTTTCCCTCTCATCCACCTCCCACCCCCATCCCCCACCCCTACCCCCTTTTAGTAAGATTTGGTGGTATTCTCCTGCAGGCGATTTAGTAGTCAACAAAATGTAAATAGAATTATTTGGAAATAGTAGAAAGGATTGTGGTGTAAATCCGTGGAACTGGGTTTGAAAAAGGATGACTTGGGTCCTTTGAATTAGGACGATATAGCGAAAACGTATTTCAAGAAAACGGTGTGTGAGAGTTGTTTGGGCAGAGATTTGAGCAGTGAGGACGCTAGGCATCAGTCCGCCCTTCCCACCACGGTTTCTACCGGAGTTCGAAATGCTCTCCTCCTCTTCCTCCCATCTCAATCGGATCGCCATCGTGGGTTATCCTAACAGAACTGAGAACGATGGGAATTTTTAAGGCTTTTCTTTGTAAGACCACGGTGATCGCATTTCTGTTCAATTTTAGTTTTGTCCTTTCCCTGCCACACCTCGCAAAAAGGGGGTCCTCGCTCTTCTGCTCCCCTTGCAGGTATCACCTGAAACTCGAAACGGTGGACCTGATTAGAAAGCAGTCCTTTGTGGCGCTTTCTTTGGAGTTTTCCTCCCACACTTAGAGCAGAATTCACAGTTTAAAGGCGGGTGAACTGTCTTCCTTTGCATACGAAAGAGGAAACGCTAATTCTTTATTAGTGTTTTCCATAATGGAGGGAGCTGCTTCTCTCCCTTCACAAACCTTACGAATAAACCGTGAGATTAGCGGTGTGTTTTGGAGGCGAGTTTGCGAGGTCGACTTCGAGAGATATGTGATTTCATTCTTAATTGAATTAAACTCTGGAGGGTGAGAAGGAAGGGAGGGGGAGACATGTCTCTAAATCATCCCGCAGGCAGAAGCCTGAAGTTTATTAACTCACCACCTCCCTCCCGGGCCTGATTTTGGTTTTTTAACTCTCCACCTTCCCACAGGAAACAGGACCCGGTCGCTGGGGAAAGCCTAGGAAGACGCAGAGCTCCCTGCACCCTGCATACCGCTCCTGGGAAGATGCTCCAGCACTTTGGAACAGGCTCTAACTTTTCTTATATCCACCGGGCGGGGCGCATAATGTCTTTATTTGCCCTCTTCTCCCTTACGGGTGGCCCCGGTGCCCCTCTCCGCCCCAAGCCCTTCCTGCAGGGCCGAGGGCAGCGGCATGGGGTGGGCTGCTAGGCGCCCCGCGCGGTGGGGGGGACACGGCACCATCCGAGGCCGTCGCTCTCCCCACCGCGCTCTGACGCGGGGAGCCATGTGATGGCCCCCTCGCTATAAGGCGGGGAGGAAGGCCGCCCTCAACTGGGACTCGGCCCCAGCCTTTTCACTGTCTTTTCCAAAGCCCCGGCAAACCGCCCCCTGCGCCCTCCCCCCTCGCCAGCCTCCTCCCTTCCCTCCTCCTCCCAGGACTAGGCACGCTCCCTCCGGCCCCGCATCCATTAATGTCTGCGGGCTGAGGTGAGGAGAAAGGAGGGGGAATCGACTTCCAGGCGCTGCAGCACAGCCACCCCTTTTCCCCCTCCCCCCCCCCCCCC
>NDXB01021683.1:164868-180487 GCA_002631895.1 Agapornis roseicollis | reverse complement strand
GGGGCAGGAAGGAGGGGTTGAGTGGGTGAACGTGCTGCCTGGCTGGGTTCAAACTACTACAGGTAGAAACAAAGTGAGTTAAAACACAGTAAGCATAAAGATCAAATGGGCTGAATTCACAATTAACATGATGTCTGGTAGGGTCTGTCATTAATAAAATGCTTGCGTGTTGAAAAGAAGAGAAAAAGTTTGACTCAGGGTTCCAAATTGAAAATTAGAACTCAATACTTCAAGTCAAGAAATTTTTCTCTGCCAAAGAGAGATTTTGTTAATGTATTTGACTTGATTGAAAAAAAATGATGTATCGAGTTGTAGAGATGAGATTAAAAAAATTAAAATTATTATAATCTTTAACCTTGTACTTAACAGTTTTATGATGGATAAATGTGCCATAAGATTTCCCAGAAAAAAAGATAAATATTTGGTTTTATTTATGATAATACTTCTGAAAGCAGAATACTCATCCGTTTGTTTGGTTTTTGTTTTATTGGTTTTTTTTTCTCTCAAAAGAGAAAAAATTTGATGTCAAAGGTTTCTTGACCTTTGGACTTTTCCCTCTGCATTATGCTTTCTTGACTTTATCAATTCTGTCTGCCATTTGTAGCTTCAAACACTTGATTTAGAAAGGTATTTCTTAACTATATAAAATAATGAAATAATTATCCATGATTTCTCTATTGTATGTTTCTCAACACCATTCAAAACTCTGTTCATGAATTTGAACAACTTCATGTTTTGGATCTGATCTCTATACGTACAATGTTACTCTTGCTCATTCAAAATACTAAAAGTGTATGTGAACCCCAGGATAGAAAACTGCCCAAATGAAGAAAATAATCTTGAAAGAAAGTAGGAAACTCTCACTGGATATTTTAAGACCCATATCTACCTGCACATATAATATATAGTCCTATACAATACTTTGTCTTCAAAAACAGAGGCTCTTCTTTATTTCAGCTTATTTTTATTCTATATCAGATATCAAGTACTGACTGATTTAATGATGTTTTTAAGACGATGTTCAGAAACAGCTATCCTATCAGTTGGGCTCAATTAAAAATTAATTGCTGCTATTACAGTGGAAATCATGTAGGGAGAAAAGTATAAAAGAGAAAGGGAACTACTCCATATCATCTTAAAAAAGTACTATATAATTTTGAACCCTTTGAAATGTTGCCTAGTCACTACTACAGACTCCAAACATTTGCATATTATGTTTGGTAGATATAGTAAAACCAGCCAAGAGACCAAGAACCTTGTTTATAAAATTAACGGAAATAAAGATTAATTTTAGCAACTAAGAAAATCGGTGCTTGAGGCTTGAGGTGCCTTAAGCTTGAGGTTTAAAGCATCCTAAAGTTAAGATTCAGCTGTAACTCTATATGTGTCAATACAGACATATACACAGTGAAACTAAATTCTGTAAGAGAATTTACAGAAAATTTGACAACTGACCCTACATATCTGTGTTTACATTGACATCTGTGTAATTTTAAATGCAGAGTTTGCATGCCTTCTTGCTTGGTATTCAGGAACTACTACACAAAAAACCTACAAAAGAATCAGGACATATCACTTAGCTGACTGTTTACCTCTTTATCAGTCTCCTGAATAAATTGAAAAGACTACCAAACAAGGTAGATGGTCAGGAAGAAAACTGAATTAACTGCCACAGAAAGGACCTAGAAAAGACTGGGACCATTGAGTAAATTCAAGTGATGAGCAATACTGCTAACTAGGTGGCAAGATTTTAGCCCTATATTGTATTGGGATCATGGTGACATGATAAACCTGTCCACAGATTTGTACATTTGGCATTTGACTCACCAAATCTATACCACTATCATCTTCCAAAAAAGCACACAAGACAACTGCTCCCTTCCACTTCCCTATTACATCTCTCCAGTCTAGTTTGTTTGGCTTTGACAATGAAAGCCTTTGCCAGCAGAAAAGAGCTGCCAAGTGTCCAATGCAATTTATGTGTTGCTTTGGGTATACCTAACCTCCCCATTTCAACGTTTAGAATATAGATGTAACATTTTTTTACAAACAAATTGGTGCAAGTAAGGTATGCTTCATTAATGTCTCAAAATTACTTTGTGGTCCACAGATGGTAAATGATATAATGAAATTAAGTATAAATTTATGAAAGTAATTTTTGGGATAATAGTTCCTCAAATCCCATGAAAGCTTACAACTGACGATTTAAATTAAAAAGAAATGTGTAGGTAGGAATTGCTTTTTCCCAGTTTCCATCTCTTCCTATAAGTTCTTTCCTTTTAAAAGCATACTAAGTATATTTTCTGCCTAATTTGAATCCCCCCAAAAGTGGAGTATTCAAATAGGAAAAAAAAAAACAAACCACCAACCAACCAAAAAAATAACCCCCCCCAAAAATAAAACCCAAAACAAAAAAATAGTACCAGCATATATTTAGAGATTTTAAGATAAAGATACATTATTTCACATCTTCCTTCTTGGAAATTCTTGATGGATATTGGTTGAAATTACAGTCATCAGCACTACTTTACACTAATCACCCACTCATAATAAAGCAATCTTTTGGCATGTAATATTTCAGCTCAAATGATTCAATTTTAGAAAAGACCTACCCTATTGAAACTAGGATCTTGTTGAGTAATGATTATAGGCAGTGCTAACAGCCCTTCCAATAGTATGATTTAGAATGTTGCAACTAAAAGAAGTTTAGAAAAGCAGATTAACTTTACTGAGGTACATTAAGTAAACTTGCAATTCTGTCAATATGTTACAATGGTACCTGGTAATGTTTCTCAGACTATGCTGTTAGTTGCTTGATCCATCAAAAAGGAGTCAAGAAAACATTCAGGTTAAAATTGATTCAAAATAGCAACCCTTTGAATAAAAAGCTGCAACCAGAACAGACAAATCAAGGTCACAAATTGCTTTACTGCTTAAATTTAAAGTAATTTCATTTCTATTAATGTTTACTGCCTGGTCTTGGACATTTGACATGACTCAGATAATCTCTTCCTTCTAAACAGACTGTCTGTAGGAGCAGTTCTAATTATACTTTATAAAGAAATATACAACTTTCTATTTTTCCTATAAAAAGTAAAATCCGAAAGGTGAAGATTAAGAAAATGAGAAAAAAACTTACTCCCAAAACATGAAGACTTTGACAAGCTTTTTTTTCCCAGTACTTATTTCCACATGCTGTCAGAAGGCAAAACACCTTAACTGCTGAAAAAATGGTTTGAGGGCTCATGATGAACCCTTGATTTCCCCAGTCTGTTTTGCTGCCAGGCCTCTTGTGCTAACTGAGTCTGATCTAGAGCAGGAAATAAGTTTTAAATAATTTGCTACAAAAGGAAAAAACCAGCCTTTTGTCATCCTCCAAGCAGTGGTGAAGAATATCAAGCACTTAGCAGAAATTATCCCAGGGGTTTATAAAAGACTCTCTTCTTGTACTTCTGAGTGTCCTATAGCTGCATGTGATCATCCTTTCTGCAGCTTATGACCATAAAATGTGAAGTTATTTGCTAATTTAGATTATTCATGTTTCCCAGGGAAACAGAAGTCGGTAAATTCCTGCACCCCTCCCTTTGCTCTCTTTGCCTCTGTCATTTCACATCATCACATCCCAGTGCTGCTGTCTTGGCTCTTATGAAGCAGCAGCTGACTGGGAGTCCAGCATTTCTCATGTCTTTTTCTTTGTTGGCAGCTCTGTATAATTGTGGATGAAATCGGTGAAAAAACTCCTGCTGACTTCAACATCCTGGTTAAAACATTGAAATTTGCTTCAGAGCACAAAGGAGCTGAAGAGCTAGCAGCAGGTGGTAGGGACGAGCCTGCTAATCCCAGCTTGGTGCAGTTATCAGGAATATTGTATAATGTAAAGGTTTCAGCATAATTTAGGATGAATTCATATGAAGCTCATTCTGGAAGATTGCTATCATTATTATTTTTCATGTCAGTGGACAGCTTGCTTTATATGAAACATCTGTGCCTGATTTTTGCCCAGAAATATAATCTTATTTATGAGCAAGCACATACCTTAACACTTTACAGTAGCAAATGGAAAATCAGGGCTGGAGCTTCAATAGCTTCCTTCTGCTTTTACTGTACATCAAATTTCTTGATGGCTGAGAGTTAGATTGCTATAAAAACAGTATGAACCTCACGGGCTAAGATCAGGCTGAGCTTGTTACATGTTTTTGAGCTGTGACAAAAAGCCATCTTCCAAGACATGCTTTTCTGTTTCCCTTTGCTGATCTATTTTAGCATCCCACTCCAGGGCAATAAGCAGCCATGGAAGTTCAATGAATGAGAGGGAAAGGGTTCAGGAGACTATAAAAGGCTTTTCCTTTTTTGGCCAGGAAGAGTCTTTCCTTCCTGGGTCTGTCTGAAGAACTCTTCTGGTCAAGTCTCAAGTGTGGTGGGTGGAGTGCACCTTAAAGATATCCAGAAAACTTTCCAAAGCACTCAGATAAGAGCAAGATATCTTCTGGTGTCCCCTCTGAGCAGGCACAGTGCTCAGAGATCTCACAGGGGATCCCACTGGCGCAGGAGACTTGGTTTATGGCTGGCCAAGCTGGCAAAGGCAGTGACTGAGGCTGCTCTCTCTTGGAGATGGGCATGCAAGAGAGAGCAGGGTAGGAGGCTTGGGGGCCCTCACAGCTCCTGAGATATTTTTGAGGACCAGGTTCAAGTCATCCTGAGCCTGTCCAATGCCATTGCATCCATCCTGCCTTTAAGAGGAGGGTATGAATTTGAGGTAGGACACCTCCTGTGTTTAAGCATCCTCAGGGACAAAGGCAACTGAGGCATTTCTGACAAGACAAAATGAGAACAGTGTGGGAGCCTGGGATTGATCACAGGCTCTTTCCACAGGCAACACAGTGCCCCAAGCACTCCCTGGGAGACCACTGCAGCTGGAGTCATTTAGATAAGGTTTTATTCATTTTAAGGATATTTTTACAGAGTCCATGTGACTGCCAAAACAATATTTAAAACTGATGGCTTCTAGGCTCTACCTGAAGTACTGAGCACAGAATTAGCATAATCAGACATTCAGACAATGGGAAAGTATATGAAAATTTCTATTTTGACATTTCCCAGCTGAAGGTTAGTAAAATGAATAGCAAGTTCTGCACTTCTCCCTCTTTTTTTACTGATGTTAATGACGCAAAGAAGCAACGCAATAACACATCTGCTGAAGAAATGGAAATGTACAACTGAAACCAGCATCTTAAATAATACAGGTTATACTTAGCCAACTGGATTATAATTGAATTATCATAACTGTTAAGCATTTTATACAGAAGAAGATATAAAGGTCACTAAGGCTAGCTGGATTTTAATGGTAATGAGGGTAACAACCTTGTATTATCAGATCATAATAATTCTCTATGTGTGATCAGGTATATATTTTCACATTCCTGGTAATAATATTTTGTAAGCACCAAAAAAGACACTGATTCCACTTGCTTTCTCTTCATGTAGATAAGATGTAGAGATTTCCAGCACCTTCAGGGCAATGTGCATTATGAGATTGAGACTGTGACTTTGGTCAGAGATTAGCCCAAAGGAAATGACTTTCATTGTTCTGCATACTAAATGCAACAGCTGTTATTCACTCCTATTCAGAGAAATAAACAAAACTGACTTCTGGAAAAAAAATTCCTTTGAGATAATTTGTGACTTCTGTTAGTAACTTGTGGTATAGACACTGTTTGTCATTCTGGTAGCTGATTTTAACAAGACTTTCTGAATTAGGAAAAAAGAGGTAAAGCGGTCAATTTAGTGGATCCTGGGAACTTAATAAACTTGGAAAAAAAAACCCAGACCAATTCATCAAAATGTGTGGCTTCAGAATAAAAGTTCACAGGAAAGCTGTGAAACTTTATGTCTAAAAGACAGAAATAAATCACTTAAATGTAAGAACTTTACCGAATACATTATCTTGCAGCAAAGTACATAATAAAAGTACTACATTACTTCATGATTTTTAAGATTGCATTTCTAAAAGGAAAAATTTCTTTTGGGGATAGGCAGTTTTGTATTTAAAACATGTAAAAAACAAAACAAAACAAACAAACAAACAAAAAAGAAAAGGCTTTAGAGATAGAATAATCTTAAAAAAATAGAAAATTTCAAAGGAAAAATCAGCTACAAATTGCACACAATTTTATTAGAAATGCATGCATTTGGAAAGTGAGAGTGTTGGGTATTTTTTTGTTTCATAAAGAGAAGGATTTTGAGATTAGAGAGAATAGCTTGAGACTCCCTTCACTCTTCCCAGGTATCTCTGGTGGTTTGAAATTATTTTAACTTTTTAAAGCAACACTTGCCATTTGAACCAATTACCTGTACAATATATATATCTGGTGCCTTTTGATTTCTCTGGGATATCCCAGCTGCCTTCCAACACATAATACTCTCTGTCTTAACCCCTGTTGTAAACTTCTCACTTCTTATTTAAGGATGGATCCAAAGTCCAGGTCTGACATGACATGCGTAGAAAGCCGGAGCTGCAAAATAGCTGTAGGAAGATAAAAGCTATAGACAGGGTAGGACCATTGAGATGCGAGCATCCATAGCTCAAGCAGTCAGAGGCACTCGCACACTGAGCACTGAAAAGGAGTAAATGAGGAAAAAAGGGAAAGCACTGAACTTTGTTTATTTACCTGAATATATTCTTAGCAAAATTAATAAGAGAACCTATAAGAAAAGTCATCTCCATATCTCACTGTCTAAGCTTTAATGAATTCTGTGATGACAAGGCCATGAGAGAACCAAATCTACTGTTTTAAGATAAAAACATGAGCTTGGAAAATTTGTCAGGAAACATCAATAAAAGTGATTTCAGGGGAACAGAGGCTGCAGTTCTCTGGAGTGTGGACATAAGGGCCTGGCTTGTACCTCAGAAACCCATACACAGCAGCTAATTTATTCATGAAAACGGTGCATGGAGCAATTAAGCCAAAGAGGTTTTCCTAAATACAGCTCTTTGCAGACTTCACTTAGGTAAAGTTAGTGCCAAACATAAGATATTCTGTTCATTTAACTTGTACAGCAGGTTCATTTTCTGTACAGCAGAAAATCCGAAGGCATTGCTCCCAGTTTGCATGTTATAGCAGAAGCTGTCAGAATCTGACCAGAATTTCCAAAAGCAAATGTAACATATAGCCCACATAGATAACCAATATGAAGCTTGCAAGGCTTTAAAATCATTCTACAGTCTTATTAAAGGAGTACAACTGGGACATATGTAATGCGGTCATCTGGCATCTCGAGGTATCACTTGAGGGGTGCAAACTTTTCACAGTGCTCAGTGGAGACTTTCAAGGGAATTGCCTGTCGTATGTATGAGTAAGTTTTCATTGAGATTGGGGGTTCAACTAAGCTGAAAATTTAGGAGACAGATATTGAAAGTAAGAAAAAGAAATGATAGATAAAAGATCAATTTAACAATTTTTAGATAGTTGCATATATTTCTATAAAATATAGTTGCAAATATTTCTATAAAAAAGAGCATAAACTACCATTCAGGATAGAACAGCTATTCTAAAATTCTCAAATTCACATCGGGTATATTAGTCAGTGTTGCTGGTATAATGAAACTGCTTTAGGAACACTGTAAGAAAATCCCATGGAGAAAAAAAAGAGTTGATAGGATAAGAGCCTTAATAAGCCTGCTTTTGTTAGAAATCACACAATATTTTTTTAATCCTATTTAAACTTCCCAATGTTTTTACATTCCATTAACTGCCAATATAATTATAAACTTGACTGAAAATTGTAGTCAGTATTCAGTAGAGAAACTTTCTTCTGGTGGAGAAGATATATTTAGTTTGATTTTTACTGATCTCATGAATCACCAACAATGCTCTTTCAACCTAATTAGTTGGAGTAATTTTCTTATGTTTTACTTATCCAGAAAGGGCTGCTCACATTTGCCTTCTGCAGATGCCACTAAAGTTTTGGATTTGGTGATAAGAAAAGAATCAATCTGCCAACACCATATTTGGTGCAGGTGCTACCATTTCTGTTGCTGAAGCATTTTTATTTTGTCCTACTTTCACATAGTCAAGAATCCCTTCTGCCTTTGCACATGATCTATAAGGTAAATAAGGCTGGCAGACAACTAGGTCCCCAAAGAGATCTTGACACCTTACTGGGATTTAAACATACAGGACCGGGATGCAACCTAGACAAAACAGCAGTGCATGCATCCCCATTTCCACTGTATTCAGCTATTTATGGGACTACTCTGTGAACCCATGGTACCTCTTTATCTGCTCTGTCTCCCAGCACTTCTGTATAACTTGTCCTTTCTGATGACCTGACTTCTTCATTTTAGCTTCAAGTGCTGCTCCAGTTTTACATCCATTTGTGACTTTCTGATTACCAATAGGATCCAAAAAATCCTCACGGCCCTTTCTGCATACTCTCATTTTGCTTTATCAAGACCAGAAGCTTCTCTCTTTTTTAAATCTAGTTTCTTCATTAAGTATAACTGCCTTCTTCTTACTTTTCAGCTGTACCAATAAAGTATTTGGATGAGTAATGTGGGTATATAACTAGGCAGAAGCTCCTAGTAGAAGTCTGTGATTTTGAGATCTCTGCTTTAACAACTCTTTTTAAAACGTCTATATTTGTGGAAACCTGTGTGGGTGGGTTTTTTGTTTTGTTTTGTTTTGTTTTCCTTCCTCCATTGAAATAAGGCAACCAGTTCTATAGGTGTTCTGGTACACTTTGATTAAGTGCTAATGGAAGCAAAGACGAAGGAATGATATTTGGGGCTTTCAAAGCAGGAGCCCCTCTTTGGGAATTCCAAATTGGAAAAAAGGATGAAAAAGATGTCATCACCAAAGGTATTAGTGTAGCTAAAGGGATCAGCTGCGGTGGAGGNTATTTGGGGCTTTCAAAGCAGGAGCCCCTCTTTGGGAATTCCAAATTGGAAAAAAGGATGAAAAAGATGTCATCACCAAAGGTATTAGTGTAGCTAAAGGGATCAGCTGCGGTGGAGGAGTGTGAGAAAACAGGATAGAAAAACAGGACACAGGGATAAGGAGTATCTGGGAACAGCAAGTGTCCAGGATGGGCTATAGTTAAACTAACTGATAAGTAGGAGGATAGGAGGATTATTATGTCTCTGGTGCTAATGAACCAATTAGACGGGTATAAGCATCTATTGCGCGTGCTTCAAAGGCTGCCAGGAGTGATGAAGATTGTTGGAAGAAGTAAAGGACCCTCAGAGACCACTACCACAATTCTGTATGCATGCAGGGAGCTTTCTGGAAAATTATGTAATCCATATGTAGCCTCATGAATATGTATGTGTGCCCAGGGACTATATAAGGATGGCTTGTGTAGCAATGAGGGGACACGTTAGGAGGAGCTATCCCTGGTGTCTCCTGGCGCCGCAATAAAGAATACCTGCTTGTCAGCTTGAAAACTTTGTTGGCAAGTTTGCTCCTGGAGTTTTCTCCAAATCAGAATATGTCTCTGTATCTACTGTTGAAAAGAGAGGCCTTAATTCCAGCTCCAAAATAATTTCAGCATTTCAGAGCACCAGCAGAAGAGTGTTGTAGATTACCTCATCAGGCTGAAGCATGAGTGTATTTTGTGAAGAGCAATGTAACCATCTGCAATACGTACTCTGGTCACACAGTGATAGGGAAACTTGGACACCAAAGCAAATAGTAAAATGTTCAAATGCTACCTGTTTCAAGGTTAGTTAACATAAAAATGGAACATTTCAGGAAAAAACTCAAAGCTAAATCAGAATTTCCCCAAACCAACCTTTCCCACAATGCCTTGGCATTATATCAGTTAACTAAGTGTCCATCTTGTCAAATTTTAATCCGCCAAAAAAATTGATTAACCTTGAGTAAGTAACCCCCCTGAAATTCTTGTGGTGTTTTTTCTCTCCTTCCTGATCTTAAACTGTGTCATCAGAATGACTTCAAGTACCTAATCAGACACATCAGTCAAGAACCTTCAAGCACTGTGCCACCTCAAAGTATGGGTAACTCTCACCCAATAGCCAGCTGCAGTCAATTGCCAGTGCTTCAAAAGAAAAGATGCATGTGTAGAGGAAGAGGAGAATTTACAAGTCAAATTATGGCCCTGACTCTTACAGCTGATCAGCTGAAACCCTGAAGAATGAGATCTGATTATAATCACAGTCCTAATGCAAAGCTGAAAGTGTTACGAGGGCATACTGAGGGCAATGAAATCTATCCTGCTCTATTTGGGCTTTGTAGATGAAAAAGGAAACAGTATGACTCAGTCCCCATGTGTTTTTGGACGCAGACAAAAGAATGTCTCCCGAAAGTAAGGTTAAGGAATAACTCTCTGAACAAAATGTGGTCTTGCTTTAGAGTTACAATTTTAAAATACACATCTTCCTGGAGATGGATAAAGAGGTATAGATTTAGTCTTAATTACATGAGTATTTCTTTTGTTTTTTCCCTTTAACTGGGAATGGGGACAGAGTGACTGAGCAAAGGAAGGCAAGGTATATTCAGAAAATGTATTGTATACTTCAGTTTGAAATCCTTGATATTTAGAAACAGTCCTGTCCATTCAATTCTGGCTATTAGAGTTGCTTTTAAACTGCATGTTTGAATTACTACTTGTTTGCAACTCCTCCTGAACTGTTCATTTCATTGGTTCTATTTATATGCATCTCTTTGACCAGCACAGGAAGGAAAATTTACCTCTAGGTAATTATTAAATAGGCAATTAGTATTTATGTTAGTGTAGTAAAATAGAAGCAGTGGATCTGGACCAGCACCAGAAATTCTTAGCATTGTATAGAGGCACAACATAAAAATTCGACCTGCTTCAAAATGTTTCCAGTCCAGTCATGAGACAAGAAACAGGCAACAGCAGATGAGTAACTGAGACAGTTGCATTATTGCTTATGCAGTTCTGTGTGCAGAGAACACCGTTTATCTCTTATGAAGGGGGTTTTAGGCATCCTGACAGAAAGGATTTTTCATTTTCAAAAGTTATTTTTTTTTGTGAATTAATGACGGCTCAGAAAAGCTGTGTCTAACGGACATAAACAGAATGCAACCTTTTCCCTTTTTTTCTCTCAATTTCACAAAAAAAATGCTGTTCTGTTTTTACCTGTCTCCTCTGAGATTTACTTGTGGAATATATCTAATAATGGAAGAGTATGTGATTTTTTGGAAACCTCAGACACAGATATACATGCTCTTCCTACTATTGATCTCAGCAATGGCATTTATCTTTTGTCAGCCTTCTGCCAGTCTGTCGTTCAAGTGTGCCAGATGGATTTTAATGCCAACTGACAGACACCTTTTGAAATTATTTAGCGGGAAAATGCACCATGACATGCAGGGAGACATATCAGCAGTCAGCCACCTACAGCACTAAGTTTACATCAAAACCATTAGGAACTGAGAGCCTACCTAATAGCCTTTGCATTATGCTACTTGTCTTCAGTGAAGGGATAAACAAGGATAGTCACAAGCTTGTAGAAATACAAATGATATTAGGCCAAAAGTGGTGTTAGAATAGAATTGCATTGTCTTTCTTCAAGAAATATCTTAATAAAGCCTGGATATTCCAATGCAGTGTTAAAATAATGATCAGTTCCTGTGAGCCTTCAAAATCCTTAACCAGCCATGACTTGTCTGCTTATGCTTTATATACATCAGGAGAAACTCTCTGAAAAAGGAGCTTAAAGACCTCTGTGAAATAAAGACATAGAACTTGTTGCTAATCTGTTAGTAACCCTATAAGACTATAGGAGGTAGCAGTCACCGAAAGGAAAAGGATCCTGATCCAACCTTCTGTTTGCTTTTTTCTTTTGGGATGCTAGGTCACAGATATCACAGAGTGGGTAAGGTGGAAAGGCCACTCTGGAGACTGGTTTAGTCCCCTCCTCAAGAAGTGTAATCTGCAGCAGGTTGATCAGGACCATGTTCAGTCTGAGTTTTAATATCTCCAAGAATGGAGACTCCATCATCTCTCTTGGCAGCCTCTTCTAGTGTTCAACCACACATACAGTAAGAAAGTATGGTCTTGTATTCAGACTGAATTTCCTGATTTATGTTGAACCCACTGTGCTTTGTCCTTTCTCTGGGAACCACTGAATATGTTCTGTCTCCCTCATCTTCATTCCTTCCCATCAAATATTTTATACACATTGATAAGACCTCCCTGAGCCTGCACAGCACACCCACCATCTCAGACTTTCCTTATAAGAGGGGAGCTCCAGTCCTTTCCTCATCTTTGTGGCCTTTTGTCAGGTTCTTTCCACTATTTCCAGGTTTCTCTTGTACTGTTGTGGTAGATTGAGCCTGGCTGGATGCCAGATGCTCAACAAAGCTACTCTATCACTCCCCTCCTCAGCTGGACAGGAGAGAGAAAATGTAATAAAAGGCTCATGGGTCTAATAAGGACAGGAAGAGATCACTCACCAATTACCATCATGGGCAAAACATATATGACTTGGAGAAAATTAATTTCCTTTATTATCAATCAGATTTGGGATAATGAGAAATAAAACCAAATCTAAACCACCACCTTCACCCCACTGTCTTTTCTTCCCAAGCTTAACTTCACTCTTGATTTTCTTTTTCTCCTCCTGCACAGCACAGGGGGATGGGAAATAGGGGTTGTGGTCAGGTCATCACATGTTGTCCCTGCCTTTCCTTCCTCCTCAGGGTAGAACTCCTCACACTCTTCGCTTCTTGAGAGTGAGGTCCAGACCTGGAGCACCTCCTCCCCTTCTGCATTGACCTTGATATCTGTGGAGCTGTTGCTCTCACATATGCTCATTCCTGTCTCCAGCTGCAGTTGCTCCCTATGTCCTGTCCCCTCACACCCTTAACTATGTTTACCCAGAGGTGATACCACTGCCTCTGATGGGCTCAATCTTGGCCAGTGGCAGGTCCGTCTTGTAGCTTTCAGGCATTGGCTATATTGGACACATAGGAAGCTTCTGGCAGCTTCCTATGGAAATTGTCCCTCTAGTCCCCTGCTACTCAAATCATGCCACACAAACCCAACACAGCTGTAGTGTCCAGAACTGGACACAGCACTATAAGGTGTGACCTCACCAGTGCTGGGTAGATTCATTCCAATATAGGTTAGTCTTTGCTCCATGCAAAAGCTACCACTGCATTCAAAGTGCTCCTAGGATTGTGTGTATTTTTAAAGTTTTCCTATTACTTGTTCCTTCTTGAAAATAGTTAAATAATTCTATGATGAGGCCCAGGTAAGGTTTATCTGTACAATAATTACAGTGTACTTTCAAAATAGTGACAACCATTTTTCACAGGGTGTTCTGAGAAAAATCAATGTGTTTATTGATTGTTTGGGTACACTCAATACACCCAGGAAAGTCATATTTCCTATGTTTGTTTTTCTAACTAAATTGAAGGTCATAATCCATCTATGTTTTGTTAGCAGCTAGTCTGACTTTTCCTTCAGGTGATAAGGCCATTAATTTAAAGCTAAAAGGATACCTATGCAGAAGTTCTAGATGTCCTGTTGCAAAGCTTAACCCCATTGCCCACAGAAGGCCAGCATTCAGGCAGGAACAATCAATAGCTTGGTTTGGACAAATAATCACATTCACAAACTTCCTTTTCACTTCTGTGCTCAGGGATGTCAGGAAATCTATCTGTGACCTTCTACAAAAGCCCTAGCAAATGCCAATAATAGCTGTAGTTGTAAGAACTGGTGAATCACTGACAGAGAGATGTTTCTCAGATGTGTTCTCATTCCTACTGCCAAGGCAACCTAACAAAGGAGCTCACATAAAAAGCTGTGCATTCATTTCCTCGAAGCCAATGGATTTTTATTCAGCTTTTCCTTTTTGCAAGTTTCACCCTGATGTTGCAGGTACGGTTCTGACTGTAGCTTTGGCTTGTTTGTGCTGCTGGTTAGGGAAGGTGCAGAGTGGGTTCTGCTGCCCTATTTATCATTGTCTGCTCCTAAGAGTCTGAAGATTTTTGAGAATCATTTATCAGCCCCTTTGCTGACAGGAAGTGTGGGGTTTGTTACTTTAAGCTGCTAAATCTTTACACACATCCACTGTGTCGCGGTCTTTGCCTGTCCTTGGTGTGCTGGTTGAGGAAGTGCAGTTGGTCTGCAGCATCAGTTTTTAGAAATATTGATTTAAAACATGGGACCATAAAGGCTAGTAAAGACTGCAGTGTGCTTATAATGCTTCAGTCAAGAAAGTGTTGAAAGTCAACAAGTGTTGAAAGAGTGCTTTATAATAAATGTTTGGATTTACTGGGCCACTGTAACTACCAAATAAAATTCTGGATTGGAATAAGCTTGAGAAGGTTCTCTAGCTTGTGTTTGTCATACTGAGAGCTGTCTAGAGAATAAAAAGCCTCTCAATCCAAATAATGTATGAAGCACAGGACCACAATCAGTGCAGCACAGTTCTTGAGAATGATTTCCTTTCAGAGCAATGCAGTACTGGGCTATGAGTAATTTCTTCCTGATTTCCTTTTCAAATCTCTGAATGCAGAGATTTGCTGTAGTAACATTGATTTAATAGAAGTTGTTTCAGCTTAATGTAAGAGAACAAAATATATCCTCAGTATCGAATGACAAAATAGATTCAGGTAATATCACCACTACACAGGCTGGAAAAAAAAATAAAAATAAAATGCAAAAAGCTATTTTTTTTTTTTGTAAAATTTGGAGCATGAATTATTTTTGGGGAATTGATAAAAAGAATTGTGCTACAGTTCACTGCCTTTGCAGAAAAAAGTATAAAGCCATTAATCTGAGCTTCTAAAAGAATAAAAGATTGATGCTGTATCAAAGATATCGTTTGATATTAATATATAACACAAAATTTCAGAGAAATAGCTGTTTGCAAATAATTAAGACTGCAAAAACATAAGATGTCAAATGGCAAACAATGCAGGTAAAATGTTTAGTTTGATCCTTTGTGCACATCTTGGGTAAGTTCAGTATCAGCAGGACAATAAACTGATTTCCCACAGTCATGTGGCAGAGCACACCTGCAGATGAGCTGTGTATCTGTAGCAAAGCTGCTGCTTGTGACAACCTCACATACAGTGCTACTATTAGCAGAGAACTATATAGAAAATTAAACAAATTTTGTAGGATGATCAAGTATAATCTTAAAATGAAAAAATTCAATGCAGCCCTAGATTTTATGGCTCTCATAGATGTACAGCTATTGCACAATTGCAAACTTGGGATCAGAATAGTGCATAGCAACTCCTCATAAATTCATGTTTTTCCTTGATTCTCTAAGAATTTGCTATTTCATGCTTAGATGTTTGTAGTGGAATGGTTTTATATTTGTCAAAAAAAAATAATAATTGAGGAATTCAGACTAAATTAGTGTTCAATTTACAGTGAATTGGGAACTCCCTAAACGTCATTAAATTTTATATGTCTCAGTTGAGAGGTCATAATTAATTGGTAGCTTTCAAATTTTTACTGATACTGTAACTGATTACCTTTCTAGAAATAAGGATAATATCATAATTCCTCTTCCTTGGGGTGAAGTAAGAAGGGTTCTTCGGTTCTTCTATTTTCATTGCCAGTCCTACTTAAAAAAAAAACACTTACAAAAGGAAACCAAAAAAAAAAAAAA
>NDXB01021683.1:138150-164807 GCA_002631895.1 Agapornis roseicollis | reverse complement strand
CAAACCCAAACCAAAAAAAAAAAAAAACAATTACAAAAAGAAACCAAAAAAAAAAAAAAGGAGAATATGAATAAAAAAGAGTTTGAAATTGCATAAGAAAGTAAATAAGGCATAAGAATGTAAACTAATGAGCAAGGGTAAAGCAGAACAATGAAAGGATATTTAGTCACTTGCAAGCTGAAGGTCTGAATATGCAAACTTGAGCAAATTCATAACTTACTTATTAAATATCACAGTTTCTTTTATTGCTGCATTAAAGTCAATATTCTGAGAAAAAAAAAAAAAGAAAAATTATTTTTCCAACATATTATCAACTAAGCTTGAAAAAACAGAACCATTTCAGACTTGCTTCATAGTATCTTCGAAGTTATACAAATGCAATAAATTCTTAGCTATTTTTAAAACAGAGAAGAAAAATAAAATAAAATAAATAAAAAAATAAAATTAAATTAAAAAAAAAACTCCACGAAACAACAAAACATTTACTCAATTTAAATGTTTATTTCCTATTATTTTTGCTTTCTTATGTATTGGAGCATATTCCACACATCAATAAAACCAACAGATGCAACACAGTTCTTGGATTCTTAATTTGAGAGGAAGATGGGGACAAAACTAAAAAAATCTTTTAAATAAAAGAGCTAAAGAGGAGATAATCCTTTTTCCATTAAACTTGTTTCCATATTATAAGATGAGCTAGCCAGCACTCATGAGGTTTTCCAAATTTGTCTGAACACTTGCCTCTTGCTTCCAGGTGTGATCATCTCATTAGTTCTTTTTGCACTAGTATTTCTAATAAAAGTCATATGCAGAGCCCATCAGGAAGACTTAAAATTAGATGCTTGGTCCATCTATGCATGTAGGGCAACAGACAGATAGTCCTTGAATTGCAGTTTGAGTTAGAACTGTGATTATGTATTCATAAAAGTGCTAGCTATGGTCATCTCAGACAACGAGGTAAATCTATGGAACATTTAGCTACTGGAAGGCTGAACAAGACCAGCTCCCTCAGCCTGTCTTCACAGGAGAGGTGCTCCAACCCTCTGATCATTCTTCATGGCCCTCCTCTGGACTCACTCAAGCAGATCCATGTCCTTATTTCATCAAATTAGTTGTGAAAACTCATGCAAACACAAGCAGATGCTAAACTAGGTCTGATGTGTAATGCAATGGTCCTGCACACATACAGAAAGTATGAAACATCTGAGATTAAAAGGGCTTGATCATACTAGTAACTCTGTCTAGTTCAATTTCCACAGTAAAGAGACAATATTGTATAAAAATGACAACAACAATTTGAGGCAGTGGAAAAATCACATTATGACATATTCAGAATGGGTCATGAGGCTAATTAACAGAAAGTCTTAAAGCTTTGAAGTAAAACCAAAGTAGCTGATTGAAAAAAATGTATTATTTATTTTCATGTATACAGAAGAAGATTTTGTCAGTATATTCAGCTAAGACTCTTGAAATCAAAATGGAGAACATTAGTTCTCTGTTAATGAAGGACATTAGCAATTTCACTCTTTCAAAATGAAGGAACACTTACTGAAAAGCTGATCAGCGACGTACATGGTACTTCTATTGCAAACATTCAGACCTACTTGTACTATTCTGGACTCTCAAGATTTCCATGCAAGAAGTTCAGTTTCCTTCATTAGTCCCAAAACTGAAATAGCAGTATATAATTTCTCTGTTTAGAAGAGATTTTTCCTGGTGATGAGGCAAAGCTCTGATGTGGAAATAAACCACTGTTTATAGTTGTTGAAATGAAGATTAAATATTCTATGCATGAGTCACATACAAGATCATTCCTGTTGGGAAAGGAGAGTTTCATGCTCAGTGCTATCATTGAATTAAACTCACTTCCATAGAGCATATTAAAAGTTTTTTTTCCAGTTTTACAAACAGCCATATCATTCATTCTGGAAATAAAACAGTAGCAAACGGAAAAGTCTGACTTTCGTTATTTTCTATTCAAATAATTAAGCAATTCCACATAGCTAAATGTGGCAAATACTTTGAAAAATATTTTACAGACAGTAAAACCCAGCATAAAATAATTTCTAGAAATCTATAATTCTAGATGTAATTCCCATATGTAACTCTAGAATGTAATTCCCATATGTTCCTAAAAATAGCATTCCTGTAAATAATGAAAAAGTATGTAGCAGTTCAAAGCCTTTTTGAGGGTCACTAAATTCAATAGAAATATTACATCTGATTTCAAGAGGTTTGGGATCACTCTATGACTTCTATTTTTCCTTCCATTTTATGAGTATATGCTGTATGTCATAACTCAGCTGGAATTATATCTGCATAGCACAGTATAAACTAATAAACATGCACTGCAGACACTCTTTTTTAACTGTTTTCAGGCCATAAACTCAAACTATGGACCCAGTTTTACAGATACACACACGGTTGTGTAACTTTATGAGTAAAGCTTTCCTCTGGGTAATATTGTTGCTTTGGAAAATTTCTCTGCTCAGTGAGGAAATCATAAAAGAACTGGATGAGCAATGTTCACTTTATGCCACCATCAAAATTGCTGCCTCTTAGCTGCTTCCAGCCTCTTTTGTAGGTAGACAACATCAAGACAGTAATGTAGGCTATGTTAAGATGATAAGCAAGTTATCAAATTCTTCTTTAAATTCTTCACCAAATTTTTCTCTATTGAAAGAAATTGTTAGATTTGCCAATTCAGAATGGTAAAAATAATTTAAACTACATTGTGAATCTAACATGTACATTAAGATAAAACGATAAAGTTGCACAAAATTACTTCAGTCATTAATAGACAGCTACATGCATAAATGTTAAAAGCAGTGCAACATTTTAAATATGGTCAAAATACAAATAGTATCTTCCAAAAGAGAAAAAGTTACTGAAAAGATCTCAGAAGAATATTTCAGCATTACAAAATACCATATTCCTCTAGATCTAAACAGCATATTGAGGAGATTCAGAGCACTGAATTTCCCTTGAGGAATTAATCCAAGTTCTAAAAGTCTCATACATTTTTTCAGTCCAAAAGAATGCATCAAATATCAAATGCAGATTCTGTGTCCCCCTTGTTTCAAGTGTCATCTGTGCAGAACAGAACTCATAGCAGCCTTCCAGTATCTGAAAGGGGCCTACAAGCATACTGAAGGCTGTACTGTAGCAACAGGAGAAGGGGTAATGGGTTTGATGTAGTTTAAGCCCAACCGGCAGCCAAGAACCATACAGCCACTTGCTCACTTCTCCTCCTTCCTCCCTTCGCTCCTGGAGGGATATGGAGGAGAATCAAAAGAATGCAACTCTTACAGGATGAGATAAGAGCAGTCCAGTAACTAAACCACTACTGCTACCACCAATAATAATAATGATAAGGGAAATAACAAGGGAAGAGAATACAACCGCTCACCGCCCACTGACTGATACCCAGCCCAACCCAAGCAGTGATCTAGCCCTTCTGGGTAACTGCCCCCAGTTTATATAGCTTATATAGTTTATATAGTTTATATAGTTGTTTATATAGTGGGCATGACGTGCTGTGGCATGGAATACCCCTTTGGCTAGTTCAGGTGTCCTGTCTCTGCTTCCTGCCAGCTTCCCCTCCTCCCTGGCAGAGCATGAGACTCACAAAATCCTTGGTCAGAGTGAACATTACTGAGCAACAACTAAAACATTGGTGTTGTTCCCAGGCTGAAAGTCAAAACCACAACACTGCACCAGCTACTAAGGAGAAAAAATGACTGCTACTGCTGAACCCAGGACGGGGTCTTTTTCTTCAGGGCACCTGAATTCATAATGCACTTTCCCAGCTCTTTTGAAAGAGTTTATCATGTGCAAATACACTTTGAAATTCTTCTGGGGTTTAAGCAAGGCTCAAATCTCAGTTTCTCATTCACTTAGTTTTGATCTCAGTCACTTATGGTCATACAGTCCTTATTAGAAACTTTATTCCCAACATTTGTTCATTATCTCATTTTCAAAGCAGAAAAACTGTGTGTAGCCACTCCTTGCCTCTTTTCTCCAATCCTGGCCTGTTTTCACCTCACCAGAAAAGCATGGTTTCAGGTAACTGTAGGAGTTGATATTCCACTAAGTAAATGTGTAGAGGGAAGGAATTTATGGTTGAAGAAACCTGCCTTCTTGGAATACTTTTTTTGAATCCTTGGGATTTTTCTGCTACTTATAGGAAGAATAAACACCTTAAATATAAAGCATTTGACATTTGAGTATCAGTTATGGGAAACTTAGATCTTCACCTCTCTTCATCAATACTTTCTTTCTCTTCTAAAGTTAAAGCATGTGTGGCAACTACTGTAAATACTTCATTCTGATTCTATACTTTGTAATCATTTCTAGGCAGAGCAGAAAAAACAGAAAGAGTCTTACCCTATCTGTGTCTTAGAGAAGCAGCACCCAGACAGCTATGTATATTTCCATGTTCTTTTTATTGATCCTGACAAAGAGCAGCTAGGACAGTAATAGTAAATGCAGTATAAATTTACATAATTTTTTAAATGGGACTAATTTTGGATTAATCTAAATGCTAAGGGTAGTTTGTGTTTGTATCACCAGTAAATGGGGACAGGGTGTGTGTGAAAACAGTTACTCTCTTTCTATTAGTTCCAGGCATGAAGTTATTGGAAACTTGAAAAAAATACTGTGTGTAATATGTACTATATTAGTATTGTACAAACTGGTATTACAACTCTGAAAATTTCCAGTGTGGCTTTATATTTTGATAGACTGCCAGCACAACAAAGTTTTCTTGCTGGTAACAGTTGATCAATACTAGTTTCAGCTGCTGTGTTTTTAATATAAAATACCTGCATTCTCTAAAATGCCTTTTACCTGTGAAAACATCGACACCCAAAGTAGTCATTTGTGTTGTCTGAAATCATATTATATTATGCATTTAGATAGGTAATTTTGCATTGCAAAGGAGACAATTTAGAGGCAGAGAGTTGAGGCATAACTTAAAAATACGTATAATCTTATTCTGTTTTATTATAATTTATTGTAATATTCCAGACTATGCAGTCTTCAGACACTTACTTTATATTTTATCTGCGGGTGTTTTCAAGGTGCCTCTGAATGGCTGCACAACTAACTGATGCATCAACCACTCGTCACACTTTTTCATCACCACTTATGTAATTCAAGTCAAACAGAAAAAATGTTAATAATTGGCAGGTATATTCATTACCTTGAAAAAGGCAAAACCAGTAATTCCACTCTTGAATTTACCAGAAGGCATTCAGATATATAGGCCATTGTTTTGTGGTACATGGCAAGGCTAACATACGAAGGGAAGGCTCAGGGGGATCTTATCAATCTATATAAATACGTGAGGGTGAGGGAATGAAGACGAATCATAAAATCATAGAGTATCTCAATCTGGAAGAGACCCAAAAGGATCATCAAGTCCAACTCACTGCTACTTACAGGACTACTAAAACTAAACCACATGACTAAAAATTACAGCTAAGATAAAAGAAAGCTAGTTTCTTTGACATTAAGAAGGCTCTTTTGCACTTATGGAGTAAAGGGCTTTATTGAGAAGAAGATTCAGGTCTTGCAGTTAAAATAATGAATAGTCTTAATTTAAAATCTAACTTTCTTTAATTGGACTATTCAAAGCTTTACATGCTTTCAGAGATCATGGCAATTTTTTGAGTTGACCTCTGGATGTCTTGTATTCCAGCCTGCCGTCATCTGTCAGCTTTGCACTGATTTAAAGATTATGCATGTAAAAAATACTTCTATGTACAATAAGAGTTTTCTGGGCACCTAAGAATACATTCACCATCAGCTATCAAGCTCTGCATTAGGTATTAAAGAAATAATAAAAATATACAAAGGAAAAAATTGCAACAAATTATATTTTATTCTGTTAGGCAAAATAATTTTGAATAATGTCTCACTTCATGTATGAGCTAATTGTCATACACTCTGAAATTATGGTATTTGCATAACCTGAACAGAGCATCATTTTCTAATGTGAACATTACCACAGTCTAGGTTCATCATTATTTAGCATGCAAATGGTGTACACGATCTGTGGTGAGGATTGGGAAACTGGTCTGTGCCAGAAAGTATACCCTTATTTGTCAGGTTTGGAAAGCTAGGTTTATAACAAAACAGGCAAAAAAACCCTAAAACAAACAACAAGCCTGGGGATGAACAGGGAGGATTAAGGAGGCAGATTCAGCATTAAATGGTTGAAAGTGGAGATGAAAAGAACAGAAAACAGAAGAGGCACACCAAGTAGAGTGTATTGAAATAGGCCAGAAATAGGAGAGGATCAATATTTTCAGAGTGCTGCTGAAAGAGAGTTGAAAAAAGTCTATGTCTATTGGTAAGCACATGTTGAAGTGTTTTCCTGAGGAAAGATTGTCCTGTCACTAGTTAATAAATATGCAGAATAATCCCACTTATGCTGTGAGAAGTATCTATGATACCATAAAATAAGAAAATCTGGTCATGGCAGAATGCTCTGTGATTAACGGTACTTTTCATAGAGGTGTCTGGAAACAGACAGTTACGTATCTGCATGACTCTAAGTGTAATAAAGGAGTAGCTGTATTCAAAGGACAAAGCTTGACGTTTATCTTCTCTGTAAAATAAAAACATTGAAAGCATATAGAGTTTGGATTTTTTTGTTTGTTTGTTTTTTGACAACATCAAAACCCCTTCATGATTAACCTAAGAAAGAAATTAAATATCATTAAAAGGTCGTAAGAACTTGAAGGTTCTGAGAACTAGGGGGGAGCACAAATCTGATAAGGAGCCTTGGAGAAAAACGTTTTACCATTAAATATGTTAACAGATGCGATTCTGCTTGGAAAACAGGCACTGATATAGATGAGGAAGTAAAAATTGCCTTGCATTGTATTTTGAAAAAATCTTTATGTAGAAAAGAAAAAATATGACAAATCCTCAAGTATTTGTAAAGCAATACAAAGAGCTGCTGTGAATATAAAATAAGCCTGTATGTTTTTACAAAAACTGACATTCCTCAAATGATAAATCGACATTTCAGAAAACTTCCATCCCATGTAGTGCTTCAGTTGTTCACAAACTACAGGATATTTATATTTTTAACTTCTAATGATAATTTCACAAGTATTGCACCATATAAACCTTCTTTGTATAAATATAAGTTCAAAAACGTAATATTTTGATTGTAGACAAAAAGACGTTTTGACACTTTGTTCTCCACAATTTAGTTCAGGTTTATCTAATAATAAAAAGAAGGGCTTGTTTTGTTTGTTTTTTGTTTTTTGGGTTTTTTTAAAAGATTCCTATTTTTTTCTGGTTAATGGAATAAGTCTTCTTCCAGAGCCAGGGGAAATATCTTTGTCATTTGAACTTAGGAGACAGAAAAATTAATTCTAAGGACCGGCAGTTGCTGGAAATTTAAAACTTTTACCTTAAATAGTGTTAACCTAGAGAATAAGTTAAAAGAAACTTGAGTCCAAATGGTAGGGGCATTTTGTTGAAATAAATGTATTGTCAGAATTTGTAAAAATGTTGAAACAAAAATGTATTAAAGCCTACAATATAACTTTTAAAACATTTTTGCCAATGAATTTCCCAAGAAAATGTGAAGCACAAAGAAACTTTTATAAGTCTGTAATGAGTTAGAAAGCAAGATTTCCCCATGGCAAAGTTCTTTAAGGTTTTGAACTTGAGATCTTCTGAAACATTTTCTTTCTAGTTTTCTTTAATGAAAAGTTTAACAGGGCTCTCTAAATACCAGAGCATGTCTCCACTAAAACAAAAGTCAAATTATGGTCTCAGAAGAACAAATGATTAGATTCTTTGCTGTCCAGAAATTTGTCGAACTCCTTTTTGAGCCTGACAATTCTGTCCCTTTCCATAAATGACTGTACAGACCTGTCTGGCTGCTTTTCTCTCCCAGATATTCATTACAAGTCTTCAAGGAGACTGAAATTAATCTGCAAAATTGTAACTTCTCAACTTGAAAGAGAGTTTACAGTTCACTTACAGTTATACTTGTTAATCTACTTTTCTGAATGTCATTTTGCTTCTTTGTATTATATTTATCTTATCAGATTTTCTGCTAGCTGACATGCTCTTGATCTCTGCAAAGAAACTGTTGGTTTTATTCATCCACCACTGGTGAAAATTTCCCACAGTCTGTAAAACTGATCATGATTTGAAAATGCTAATTTCTGATTTTCTTAAACTGACCTCTCCACAGGCTAAAAGCCAGTTTGCTAAATTATTTTTATAGAAATGGGTGCCTGCTATCTAGATAGGAAAATATTGTCTTTATTTTTCAGATAAAGAAACTGAGAAGTTAAAGAGGTTTCTTACACCCATAGTGTAGGATGAAAATAGACCTAGTGCTATAGCTCTCCAGTGCCTGGTTTCTAGTGTAGAATTGTAAATGTCAAATATCCTACACAGTTAACCACAGTTAACAGGATGATAGTAGGTATATTTTGCTCGTGGTAAAAATAAATATAAAATCTACAAAATTTCATATTAATCAGTCATTATGTCTGCCGTTTTGAGGATATGTTCAAAGTGTGGGAGGAGATTTCCATCTTCTTGCCAGCATACAGTCAAACAGCCTGCTTTCACTGTCTGCAGGCTTATGTCCTTTAGAGTTCGGTTCTGAGGGAAATTTTCTTTCTGACTTCTTGTTTATATTCAAACATTTTATTCTTTCTTTATAGTTCTCAAGTGTGAACACACATGTTATTGAAAATTATCAGACTTATAAACCTGAAGAATAAATTTTGCATTTATACCTAGAGTAGATACTGTGCAACTTTTCCAGAAGGTGGTTAGCTATAAAAATTATTCAGATCAAGAATTGAAGCAGTGATCAAAAGACTGATTGCGTCTGGGGCTTCCTACAGATACCACACAGTGAATACTCAGACTTTCTTTCCAGTTTAGAAATGAGATACCAGGGATTATTTTGGCCATTATGAGGAGGGTTTGTCTTTTGAAGTATGTAAGAGAACTACATCACAAAAATAAATGTTCATATTTTTCCTGAGGAGTCTCAAAAATCAGGAGTCTTTTAAACCAACCTTTTCCAACTTGTACAGAGTATGCCAGCACTGATCTTTGTAGAGCATTATGCAAGTTTTCTACCTGTACACCATTTCACAATTTCAAGTTGATATATGCCCAGAGTCACAGATGAGTACATGTCCCTAAAGAAACTTCCTATAGATAAAGCAGTTGCTGTTGAAGTCAGCCACTGAACTGCACCAACAGTTTTAACAGAAGCAAGTCAGAGACAGAAGCTAATGATGCTTCTGGTGGCACCACTGCAGCCTCACTGTGCCTTGCAGGGCTGGGTGTCCTGGGTTCAGCAATTGCAGTCAGCTTTTCTCCTTAGTAGCTGGTGTTTTGACTTAAACTGGGAACAAGGCTGATAAGGCCGATGTTTTTGGTTGTTGCTGAGCGATGAAAGCAAGAAAGGGGGGTTGAGTGAGTGAACGAGCTGCCTGGTTGGGTCTAAACCATGACACTGGGCAAGGCAGCACAGCTATTCTAGGTGTGCTGCTGTGCCCTGCCTGACTCCATGATGAGTGAGATGCACAATGCCTAACACTGGACAGCTCCTCAGAATCTAGAAACGTTGTTCAAGTGTGTGAAAGAAATCGAGGCTAGTGGTGAAAAAGCAAGTACAATGCAAGTGTGCAGGGTATAAAATTAAAATTTTAAAAACTGTGCCAGAAGAAATCACTTCTGTTGCTGAATTATTGCACAATGTATGACATCATTATGAGTTTCTCATTAAGGACTTGTCTATGTGAGAATTTGCCAAGGCAAATCTTAAAAGTGTCCAGTATTGGGGAATCCACTGCTTTCCTGGGGAGATTATTCAAATCTTCCCAGGAATGACTTGCACCCATGGGTGCAAATGGGTGAGACTTAATCTTGCATAGCCTTTGGTATTAATGAGAGACTCATTTCTTGTGCCAAAGTCTGCTAAGAAAAAAAAAAATAGTGTTGAACGTCTAAATTGCAGTGACTTACATGGGAAACCCCTGTCATGTACAGCCCGAGTGTATTTATGGCCATCAGTAACACTGAGAACAGCTACCTCCTAGTTTTTGTCATATGGCATGTTCTTCCTGATTACAGAATATAATAATTAACAGGTTTACTGTGAATCTCCTATTAATGTATATCAAGTATATTTTCCTATTATTGATTAAACCCACTTATTATGCCTCATTCAAAATCATAGCATGTGTTCAGTTCTTCCAAACTATTCGCATTCTGTACTTGAGGATACTTTCTTCTCCTGATGAAAATTACTATTGTATTCCTGAAACAATACCCTCCACATATAGGAATAACAATTTAATCACCTTACATAGATGCAAACAAAAACAAGATTTAGCATGAGCAGATTTATTTTGTTTTAAGCTGATGCTGTTACATGGAAAGTATGATGTTCTCCATAGGATATTACACAGGTTTCACAGGGTATTATAAAACAAACTGAGAGTGATTAATGACAATGAAAATAGCTACAAAATTAACTGCATGCAATCACTGAATGTCTCATTATTAAAACTGATTTGATGTTGTCACAAAATTTTTGTTCAGGTCACCAACACTGGAAAGCTTTTACCTACCATGAACATTTAGTTAGACTTATGTAGGTCAGTTCAAAGGAATATTTGGTCTTTGATTAAGACATAAATTGTGAAAGGCATAATTTATATCAAAGCAAATTAGAATTTCTTCAGTATGCAGTACAGAACATGTTCTAATACATTAGTATTTTCATCTATTTAATGAGAGGCATGAATCTCAGAATTAATTATTCTGCTTAAATAGTGTGAAGGACCTTAAGATCAAATAATACAGCAAAATTCAGAATTATACCTTGCACTGATAGCATATGTCAGTCTGTATTTAAGACATATCTTTGGGGTTTCTAATACTTCAGTTGGAAATTGTTTTGTTATCATGTTAGGTGGACTTGCTTCCAAAACAAAAAATTTCATTATATTCAGGTGAATTAATCCATGTAAAGTTTAGGCAAGGAATATTCCCAAGAAGGTCTTAAGTAAAAACATTTGAGGACATTTGAACAAACTGGTCTAGTAGAAGATGTCCCTGCCATGGTAGGGTGATTGGAATTAGATGATCTTTAAGGTTCCTTTCAACTCAAACCATTTTATGATTCCATATGTTTCTATGATTCCATACCTTTCTATTTCTATGTTGCATTGTATTGGTACTAGGAAAGACTAAACTGTAATGTCCAGAAATACACTCTCTCTCCTTTGTCACCTTCCAGACTATTTATTGAAAACAGCCAATGCCAAAAATATAATTAACCTTACTTGGAAAGTGAAAGCTACAATGGCAGTTGTCCATGTGTATAATCAAAATGGTTTTTAGGTGAAAAATATATGACTGATAAAGTAATCCCAAAGCATTTTAGGAAAATAATGGATTTCCTATCATGCATTATTCATGACCAGTATACTCAAGCAGTGGAAAGTATTGGTTTAGGGTTTTGAAGAACTTTTTATATTCCTAAGGATGTAAACATCAAATACCATTCTCTTACTGTAATTGAATTTAAGGTTTCTATTATTTTACAATTTCAAAGGTGGACTTGAATGGAGATCTCAGAAAAGGCAAATTAACTTATGTTAATATGTTTCCCTTTGTGTTTAGAATATAGTCCTGACTATTTTATTCAGTAAAGATTAATTTTAAGCCCTCAAATTGCATGACATAGGATGTGGTATAAACAAGATGGACTTCTTTTGCATTATTTTAATATCAAAGCACTGAAAAAGTTCAAATTAAAGAAACAAAAATCCTGTAATCGTTCAGTATTCAAACACCAAATTGCCCAGACTCATGTCACTTACTTCTGAGAGGCTTTGTTTATTCTCCCTTCTCTGTCCCAAATGTGGCATAAGCAATATAATCAGAATCATATGAAATATATTTGCAGGAAGAAGAGTAATTAACTAGCCAAGATTAAAATTATAAGTAAACTAAAATGTTCACAGAATGGTTCAGACCTGATGTGGTAAAATGGGTAGAGGCTATATATTCGGTTGAAGAGGTTAAGGAGATTTGGTTTTAATTAGTTCTAAGAGGTAAAAATATACAACATAAGGTCATCTGATGTTCAGTACAAATGACACTGTTTGACAGTGCAATAAAGCAGACTCTGGGACTCGTTCTACCAGATCAAATATGTTGCAGTCACAACATCTGGCATTAGTTCAAAAGTCACTCAAGGACCAGCAGATCAGTCCATACAGTCAAGCTTTTTACAATGGCAATGTCTGTCCACGACATACAATCTTCATCAGATCAGGTTTCATATATCTTCCTACTGTCATATAAAACTGTCATAAACTTTGATTGGTGTGCTTTAATACACTAACACAGTCACATGTCCATGATTGTATTCTCTCCTGCTGACTCCACAGTAGTTATCTGATTGCTTAGGTCCCACTGTTGTAGACCATGTAGGTACAATAATTTAGAATGGAATGCAAAAAAAACCCTACCAAACCTGCAATCAGGAAGATGAAAGATATTGCCTTTTCAGTCTTGTTTCCTGCTTTCATAGCTGGTCCTTTCATTGTGGTGTTTGTTTCACCTTCTTATATGCTGATATTACTTGTTGTAGGTTGTACAAATCCAGTACAAGGTCCAGAAACATGACATCCAAGTTTTGGGTCCAATGGTGGACAGATTAATGTGGTTGCAATGTTTTCAGCAACCCTTATCAATATTCCTCTCTCTCAGATGCTTGAATAATCCTGGTAAATTTACCAGAGGAAGAACTTTAGTATGCATCTTTAATAAGGATAGAAATATCTGTGTCTGAAAGGTGAAACAGTGGATCTTCACAAAGCAAATTACACAATGTGTAGTAGTTACCCTTAATTTACTAATGTCATTTCAGTCTGTGACCAGTATACCAACTGTGCTACAAAAAAATTATATTCATTAAACTAGCACTGAAATACCATAGTAACCACTTTGCTGTAGTGCTGACCACGAAGTCTAATGATTCTGCAGACACTATTTTCCTCTTGTACCCCATTATATTTTTACCCCTTGTAGATAAATTAATTTATGTTTTTCTTCTGGAAAGACTGTATTTTCTTGTTTTGCATATGAGATGATATTGTCAGCATAAGTGTTATTGGTTTGCTGTATTTATACTGTTTGCTGTGTTTATACCATTTGCTGTGTTTTCCCATTTTTGAGACTGTCATTAATTTTAATTGTCTCCTTCAGGAAGAACTCCAGTTTTTTTAAAAAATCCTTAAAAGAAAGAGAAAAAACACCTTTTCAATTTTTCAGCTCTAGCCTAGCTCACATCAGCAATCTAATATGCTGGTAGTCTGTTTCACTGAGAAAAAGTAGGAAAAAAAAAGTTAATGTTTCTTGACCTGTAAGAAGTTGTATTTGTGTTTTCTATACCATAAGTTTCATTAATAAGAGGTTTCTTCCTTTTCCTCCCCAGTCAGTGAAGAAGCTTAAGATAAAAATTTAAGATGTGGATCTGTCATGGAAATAGGATGCCTTCAGAATGGATATTTTTATTATGTAAATTAAAACAGACTAATTCTGCACAATGACACTAACCTCTATGTGTAATTCTTCACATACCTAATGAAACAATTAAGAACATTAAATTGTATGATTCTATGACTCTATGATTCTATGATAACTAATATTGCAATTAAAAAATGCCAACTTGATGATTTTTTTTTATATTCCAAGCAACTAATTTCATGTAAGAACTTACTATCTGATATAATTTTCAGGTTATTATTCTAGTGAACTTCAAATTACCTTGGAGAAACAAATCCTTTCTGAAAACATATTCTATTAAATGCTTCAATTTAAACATAAGAAATCACTTTCCTACTGTGTGGGTGGTTGTGGACTCTCAGTCCATTGAAATAATTCAAAATTTGATGCATTTAATGCAGCCTCCTGTAGGTGACCGCACTTTGCACAAGGGGATTGGATTAGGTGATCTCCATAAGACCCTTCTCACAGTAGCTGCTCTATGATTCTGTGAACTGCAGATGCCCTGCAAATGTCCTGATTCCTGTCACCAGGATTTTATGATGCCTTGGGGACAGCCACCTTTGTTCAAGAATAAACCACCTATACAAAGGGCAAACAGCTAAAATAAAAGGAATATAAAAACCCCTATCAGTAAGTCTTAGATTAACTCTCCCTCTTCTTTGCCATTTTATACTAGAAAATTCTTCATGAAAAGATTTTGCTTCCTTTTTCTATTAGCTCTTACATTTTTTTGCTTTTCCTAAGAGACAGTGCCTTTGTTATTTAGACAGGCTTAATGGAAGAAATTCACATACCAGGTTGCAGAGACAGAAAACAGGTGACAAAATAAATTGCATAACTGGAATAAATGAAAACAACCTTTGCCTCCTAAGTTCTTGGTTTGTCTTCTTATCTCTAATGTGCAAAGACATTTTTCAGGCTTTGCACAGAACAAAGCCCACTCTGAATTCTGGCTAAGTTGCAGTAGAAAGGCAGAGATAAGAGAGTTGGTCATGGGGTTATCTAGTTGAAGGATGCCTCTATACAGCAGGATGTGCTACTTTCAAGAATAGTAAGCTTGTGCTATTCAAGCTCCGTATACTATTGCACAAAATAGGTTTACTAAGAAGATGGAGGTTCACCTTTCCATAGCTTACATCTACTGCAGAGCAGAAAGAGAAATGTGTTAGGGATTAAAAAAAAAAAACAACCAGAAAATGTAGAAGAAGATGATATAGAGAAAGCCCATACATTTTTACCTGCTAAGATCAGAGCACCATACTACACTCAGTAGTAATGTCTCATATTAGAAATTTACCCTGATCTTTGGTCACATGCTTTATTCTGTTCCTCCTAATCAGCTTTCACCATCATCCCTATGATAGAGGTGAATGAAAGTTAGCAAAATGCAACCTGAACAGACAGGAAAAAAAGTGTACTGCCTGTATAGAACAGTCAGGTTCTGCTGCCCTGTTACATACTTTAAAAGAAAAAGATTCAGTCCTATTTATTTAACAATACAGGGGCTCAAGGAAAGTAATCTAGGTGACTTTGTTAACTTGATTTCATCTGGTCTAATTCTCCACAGCAGGCTATATAGATTCCTGCACTGTGCAGAAATAGAGAAAGGGTAAGTACAAAGGGGCTGTAGCAGCAGTGTGGGGCTGCTCTCATATATACTAGTATTTTCTTTGGCTCATCTTACAGGGCTTTAGCATATCTGCAGTTGCAACTGACACATCTTGGAACTGAAACTGGGAAGAGAGGAGATCCTAAACTGAGGGCAGTGTGGGAGAAGAGAGGAGTACAATTTTAGTTAAGGCACCAGAAGTTGGAGAAGGAACAGGGGAGCAAGTAAAGGAAAACAAGTGCAATCCTGCATCCTTTTTGTTAAAGAAAGAGATACATTCTTCTTCAGAATTGTACTGGAACTATTAGATCATCAGAAATATTTATTTCCCCTGAAAACAAAACCTTAAGCCTATATCCTGTTAATTTATACCTCAGAAAGTTCTTGAGGCAAATAAAGTAATTCAGGTGTAAAACTTCCCATTTAGACACGGCTGTCTGAAGAACAAGTAACTTGCTATTACCTTGAAAAACATGGAATCTGATTAGTAACTAATACTACAATATTAACTTTCCTGAGACAACCCTTTTCTAAACTGGATAGAGGGACAACAGGACAATGCAGATAATATCAAGCATTACAAATGCAGCATAATAACACTTCAAGTCTTTGTTATCAGATTTTTCTAAGTGCTTATCTATAAAGTATGCACATTATTTCAGTGCCCATAGCAAGCTGCTAACAGAAATGTTCTCTGCTGGGTTAACAGCATTCTTCTGAAGGCTAGGAATACTCTGTCCCCTACATTCAACTTTACCAGTGTCTAACATAACTCTTCTCCCTCATTTCCACTGCTGCAATTTTTTTTCAGAAATATGGCAACAGCAAACACCTAGTTCTCTGAGAACTTCCCAGGTACATCTGTTTCCTTTCCTAAACAGACTAAATTCCATGTGAAGTTTCTACAGGATCTTGGACTCTCACAGAGGGTGCCCAGCTGTCTTCAGACTCTGTGACACTCTTTGAAGTGAGACTCTGTCTGTTATCTTATTGATCCTACTTTGGGCCCTCTTTGGCATAATTTCAGTTTATACTCCTGCCTCTGGGATGGTTGGATCCACCTCTGAGACTGATTTATCCTCCTTTTCTGTATGGTTTGCCATTCATAAATCCGTCTAATTCACTTCAAGCTGGTATTATGTATCCATAAATCTACCACAACAAGCATATCTGCTGTAATACTGTTGATAAGTTGCTCCATTAATAAGTTTATAGTAACCTGTAATATACTTAGTTGTTACTATTGGTTGTTACTATATGATTGGTTGCTGCTGTTATTCATTGTTGTCTTGTAATGGATCTATACTATATTATTAACTGCTGAAATTAATTTTAAATAACTTATGATATATATGTGCTTTATTAATCATAGGTGTACTTGTTAGTGGTGATTTGTGTGGCATTTGTGATAATCTGTAATAAAGTAGAGAAATTAAGAGGATAAAAGCCTCCACATTTTTGTGTATTACAGAATCCTATGAGCCCGTGGCTGGAATCTCTACACACCTGCAGTCTTGGGTAACCCTTTTGATTGTGAGAGCTACTTGTATAGTATCCACACCATATATCCATGCACTCTCTAACACTTTTTTTCTGTTCTGTTTTTGTCTGCTCTTGGTGAGAAGATAAGAATGTTTTGATAGAAACTCCAAATGGAAATGGTAAAGCTACATCAGTGAAATGATGTTTAAACTCCAGATTTGAATTTCACAGGCTAAGACTTTGATTCATCCCATTATAGGCAAGCTGCGCATATCAGAGACAGAATTTAGTAAGCCCTTCCATTCTATTCTCTCTGCTCTTGCAAACAGGTGCCTGACTTGGGATCACCCTGTTTCTATCCAGTAATTAAGTGTAATTGTATGAAAAAAGGAGTGATTGAAAAATGTATATCTGCAAACCTGGGGTTTGAATGGCACAGCATGATGTTTAAAATATAGCTTCTTTGACACACATATTCTCCAAACACAGTGAAATATTGCAATGCATGCTATTTTGTTCAGTGCAACAGACCTCAGGGTAGCTGTAAGAAATGCTGTATTCTTCTATGCAGTCACATTAATCTTTGAAGCAGATTTTTAACTCGGGATTCAAAAATGAATAATTAATTGCATAGAGAAAATGGCTTGCAGACTGCAGGGCTACAGTCATATAGATATAAACTCATAATTCTCCTTGTGGATTCTTTCACCTTAGTTATTCCACTTCAAAAGATTCAGAACTTTTGTCAGCAGATATATCTTTTCCCTATCACTATGCCATGGGGACAGCATTAATTCTGTAGCATACTTGTCTGTATAGACAGTTGCCTATGTTTTATCTTTTAAGTAACAATGCCAGCTTTCTATGTGAACTCAGGTAAGTATCTATTTCACTATTTTACACAAAAATAAGAAAAAGCAGCCTATCTAAACTGCAGCATACTTATAAAAATATATATTAGTCAATAAAGATTGTGTTTTGATGCTGTAGTGAAAATAATTTTTAAGAGAGAATACTAGTGATTGCTTGTATGATGAAACAGGAAATCCATACGCAACTCAAAAAAACCCCAACAAAGACATCTGTCTTACTTCCTCAATGTTACCTTTGAGATCTCAATAAAGTATCAATGGACAAAAGTGCAAATGTTCAGAACAGGTTTCTTTGCAATTTCTCTCAACTTTTCTGATCTTTAAGGAATCTAAGAAGAAAAAAGGTCTCATAAGAACTTTCTGTACTATACAACAAATTAGCAATAACCTTGAAACATGTCTATATGTTCTGTGTAATTAAATCCATTGCAAGAAGGAAATCATCAGTTTGGTTTTGCTCTAGGGAAATGTTTTTTTAATATTTCTAAGCCCCTAACATTTGTTTTGCATATAAAAAATTCTTCTCGTTGAGGATAAAGTTAGTTACAACATATGTACAAATTAGCTGAATCATCTTACAGATTCTAAACATAACCCCATATCATAAATACTATAACTTTACATATGATAAATGAAATTAATTCTGATTTAAGATGTGGTGGTACAAAAAATAAAACCTAGGATGTCAATAATAGCAATATATTTATAAAAAGGACATGGAGCTGTTGGAACAAGTCCAGAGGAGGGCCACGAGGATGATCAGGGGACTGGAGCATCTCCCATACGAAGACAGGCTGAGAGAGTTGGGGCTGTTCAGCCTGGGGAAGAGAAGGTTGCATGGAGACATCATAGCAACATTCCAATATCTGAAGGGGGCCTATAGGGATGCTGTGGAGGGACTCTTCATTAGGGACTGTAGTGATAGGACAAGGGGTAATGGGTTCAAACTTAAACAGGAGAGGTTTAGATTGGATATAAGGAAGAAATTCTTTCCTGTTAGGGTGGTGAGACGCTGGAATGGGTTGCTGAGGGAAGTTGTGAGTGCTCCATCCCTGGCAGTGCTCAAGGCCAGATTGGATGAAGCATTGGGTGACATGGTTTAGTGTGAGGTGTCCCTGCTTATGGCAGGGGGGTTGGAACTAGATGATCTTAAGGTCCCTTCCAACCCTAACTATTCTATGATTCTATGATTCATGTTTGTATAACATTTCAGCAAGTTATTGTTTGTTTCTGTAAGCTGCTTCTTATGTACTAATAAAAATGGCTAGAGTGCAGTCCAGTGCTGTGAACATCTCCAGTGTGGAATCAGCTTGTGATTAAAGTTTTCAAACACATATCATTTAAAAAGAAAATCAATTAAGGAACACCGAAGAAATGGACAAATGGACATGGAACTTAATGGACCTAGGCTGAAGCTGGTGAATGTCATTGGAAGGTTTCTCCCTGGTTTTTTTCAAAAGGACATGAAATCAGGACAGATTCTTAAAGACTGTGAAATACAAACATCAGGTCCATTTTCCAACAGTAATGAGATGAATGTGGAGAACTGCAGGCTGGTCAGCCTCCTATCAGTCCCTGGGAGGATCATGGAGCAACTCCTCATGGAAAACATGTCAATACATATGAAAAAATATTTGGAGCAAGCAAAAGGTTTAGAAATAGTACATTTTGCCTGACCAATCTTGCTGCTTTATGATTAGTGATAAAATGGTGGTGTTTACTTGACTTTAGCAATGGTTTTGTCACTGCCCCCACTTTATCCTTGCAACAGAGATTGGTAGTATGTCAAGTGGGTGGAAAACTGTCTGGATGGACCATAAGGCTCAAAGGGTTGTGATCAGTGCTATAAAATACAGCTGCAGCTAGTTATAAGTGACATTCCTAGGGTTGATATTTACACCAATATTATCTAATATAGTCAATAAAAATCTGAATACTTGGATATAATACACCCTTAGCAAGTCTGAAGAAAAATACCAAACTGGGGCAATGGTGGATGTGCTGTAAGGTAAGATTGCAGTCAGAAGGACTTCTGGAGAAAGCTGAAGAAACTGGTTAGCAGGATCTTCATGGAGTTCAAGGAACATAAATGCAGATTCTGGCATATAATGCCACAAAGCAATACAAGACTGGGATAGACTGGCTATAAGGCAGCTCTGTGGAAGAAGACCTGGGGGAAAAGAACTTGAAAATGAATCATCAGTGAGACCTTGCTACAGTTAGGTTCATTTCATATTGCTTTGTATTAACCAACAGGTCCAGTTTTCCTTTATTTGGCCCTTGTGGAACTGCACCCAAAATACTGTGTCCAGTTTTGAGCACCTCAAAGCAAATCCAGGAGAGATTAGAAAACTAAGTAAGGGCCTGGAGAGCATGGCATGTGAAGAGAGGCTGAAGAATTTAGTCTTGTTTATACCAAACAAGAAAAGACTGAAGAAAGATGCTACTGCTATCTACAACTACAACTCCCCCATAATGAATTGTAGAGAAGACTTTCTTTTCTGGAAGTGAACAGTCGTAAGCATTGGACACAAATTGCAGCATGGAAAGTTCTGGTTAGTCATTAATAAAAGAGTAAGGGTCATCAAACATTGGAAGTGTTTTCTCAGAGAGGTTATGAAATGTCCTATATTGGACAACTCCATGTGAACTTGAGAAACCTGATTTAACTTTGAAATTGATTCTAACTTTGAAGCTGTCCTTGTCTTTACTAGGGCAGTGGACTTGGTGACTCCCAGAGTTTCCTTCCAACCTTTACTCTGTGATAAATTTTGAAGTCAGATTTGTGTGTGTATATACTTGTGGGTCACCTATGAACTACAGCAACAACAAAGAGAAAGATGAAAGCAATCAATTTTCACCTGTTCTTATACATCAGCTTTTTCTATGTTTTGTATCATCTGAAGTGTACTGACATGTCAGAGGCAGAGGTTGCTAATATAATGGTAACTGGTCTAGCATGGAATGACCATTCTCCAAGCTGAGGTCGGAAACTAATGTAAAGAACCTGAGAGAGCATACAGGTGCCTTTTTTGAAATGTCTGAGGAAAGCTCTTCAGTGAAGATATGAAGACTGATCTTTGATGTTTTATCTGTGTAATTGGAATGGTCCACAGACAACAAAAAGCATTCACAGAATTCTAGACATGTACTGCGAAAAAGCAGGGTGTGAACAGTGGAAATGTGAGAAACTCAGCCATAAATGTAAAAAGAGATTGAGAGGTGATAAATCGGAAACAGTAAGAAAACGTTTTCTTGTCATATTTAGTATTATACTGTCTGCAATGGAAATGGGGTAAACATAAAATTATTTTGAGACCTACTCTATAGAATCCATCCTAAGCAATCAGCTGAAAGTATTTCAACCCCTTTGATAGACACATTTGGATAAGTAAGACATAATCAAGTAACAACGCTGTTGAAATAGTCTGAGACATCTCTTATGATGCCTTAGACTTTCTGGTTACTATGGAGATAGGTCAGGGTTACAGGTCAGACTATTACATAGGCATTTTTGGTTTTCTTTTTGTGGCTGTGTGGACAGATGACAGTAGACAGCAAAACACTTGCAAACAGCAGCATGTCCTTTTCTTGCCACAGTTGCCTGGTTTACTTTCAGTGTAGCTCAACTTCTCTCTGTATCCATTTTTTTATTTGTCACCAGCAGAAAAGTTGTGTTGCTAAATAGCGCACAGCTTTAAGACTCAGTCCTTGCAAAGTCAATGTATTTCTCTGTGAGTGGACACCTCTCTCATTTTAATCAAGGGAAAGAGAACCCTCCAACAAAAAAATGTCTGGGTGAACAGTAGGGGGGGAAATATTGTGTATGCACATACCAGGATGAGCAGCATGAAGGAAGTTGAATTAGTGCAAGCTTAAGATTTAGCAAGATAAGGTATCAAATGCTAAAATGCAATATAAATGTGGAAGAAAGGAAAGAGCAAGGCCTTATTTGGGAAGGGAATGAGAATTGATAAGAAGACAGTGCAACTAGGACTGATTCAGGCAACATTTTAGAAATATCATCAAGTTGCAATAGAACCTGAGAGTTTTTGTTAATAGAACCTGAGAGTTTTTGTTAACAGAACCTGACAACTTTGGTTAACAGAATGAATATTTGCCTAATAGTGTGCAGGCCTTTAGAAATTATAATATTCCAAACGAGCAAACAAACAAAAAATCCATAAATATAACTTAGGGAACTGTTTGTCATAGGTTAAACTTATTCAGTCTGAGAATACTGTGAGCTGGGAAGCATCAGAACTTTTTATGTGATTGTAGAGGATAAAAATCCTTTCCACTTCAGTAAATTATCTGTGATGTGAAAGATGCTGATTGCCTCATTTAAAGTGACAAAGAATGGTACTGGGATGCTACTGTTAGAAGGATTATACAAGACCAGCCAAGACCAATTTAAAAGCAGCCAGTGCTCTTCTTCAAAGTGCATAATTTACAGCTCAGGAAAGCTATCTGCATAGCAATAGACTTCAGTCTGAGGTTACACTGTGAAGAGAAACTGTCAAGAATTAAGCTGATAGTAACTTAAATTGTGCTACGTAGTTCAAGAATAAAACTAACCCTGACTAACATGGTATTCTGTGCACAGACATACCTAAATCTTTTTCAACACATTAAGTCTTGCATGACCTTAGACAAGTATATTCAGTCCCCTTTAAAGAGTTACATGAAGTAATCAGACATTATTAGCTACTCAGATTACAGTAATTCTTCCATTAACAGAATTGCAGTTATCAAACATTTTCACCTGTTGAAGTAGGCAGTCACTATACATATGTTAAAAATTAGAAAGCAGGGACAGCTTTATTGACAGAAGATGCTTCTGCATTATTATTTTTAACATCTATAAGTATAAATCTTTGAAAATCCATAGGTATTTGAATGACCAGTAGGTCACAGGGTATTGTTGAAAATTATTTTAGCTTTTAAATAAAAAGATAATTTACAGACTACTACTACTACTGTTCAAAGGTCTCCTTCTCTTAGGCTCCAGAGGGTGTTCATAGGACTCAGTGATGGAACTGGCCTCCCTGGGGACCTACACTGCACACAGGCACTCAGACCTCTATCAGAGCTTCTTGTGGAAAACTAGATGCATAATGTGTCATAGCTTTTCTGTTCTGTTCAATTCTGTTCCATTCCATTCCATTCCATTCCATTCCATTCCATTCCATTCCATTCCATTCCATTCTCTTCTGTTCCATTCCATTCCCTCCGCTCACAATGAGTTTTATGATGTCAGCATTATTTGCCTGTAAAGTCAAGGGTTTTTCAGCACCAAAACCACTTTCAAAGATACAAATCAGAAAGGTTACAGGTGGAAAGAGTATTTTATTTATTTATAACTCAATTTATTTTAATTTAGTTTACTTAATTTTAGCCTGGTCTAGTTTACTTTAGATTATGTATGCTTTTTCTAAACCTTCCAGAGCTGATGCTCACAAGCACATCCATAGCCTGCAGCAGGCTGATGCATCCTCCAGGTTAGCTGGAGAAAACATCCCTTGCAGCCTGATGAGGGAAAGCCAGGGCAGGAGCAGTGCTGTGGTGGTGCGAGAGCAGTGCAAGAACCCAGGCAGAATGGGCCGAGGCAGACCTGACCCGGGGTGGTGCTCAGTGCTACAGAGGACAGCAGCAAGTCCCAGGACCACGCTGGGGCCAGCCTGGGATTGCAGAAGGCTGCCTCCCCCCAGATGCGGGGCACGAGGGCCACCTGCATGGAGCACGAGCAGCTGCCTTTGGGCCACAAGAGCCCAAAGGAGCCCCATGAAGGGGCTGTGCTTGGCTGTGGAGGAGGGCAAAAAACCCTGGGGACACTTGCTGGTCCAGCCTGGGGAGAAAAAAGCCTTCCCCCCCCCCAGGTGCAGGACACGAGGGGCCACCTTCGTGGTGCATGAGCAGCAGGTGATAACCCAGAGCACCAGGACCACAGGAGCCCTGTCAAGGGCTTTGCCAGGCACAGAGGTGACACTGACTGCTGTGTAATTTCCCAGGTCATCCATTTTCCCCTTGTTGAAAATGGGGGTTATATTACCCGTTTTCCAGTTGTCGGAAGCTTCACTTGACTGCCATGATTTTTCAAGTGATTCCACCAGTGAGTGCCTCAAGGAATCCCTCTTGTGTGCCTTCAGACTGGTGGCAGGGCTGGGCACTCTGGCAGTGAGGCACAGCAGAATCCTGCCTTATCCTGCCCCAGACCATTGTGATTCTGTATTGGTGGGTGGTGGCACTATGAGACAGGAGTGACATGGCCCCCACAGCCCTGCCCACTGCAGCCCTGCTGCTGCTGCCCTTTCACCCAGCATCCCTTGGAGAAAGGTCTTAGAGGGATTGTCCCTGAGGCAGTGCCTGTGCCCAGGAAGCCCTGCTCATGTCCTTGCTCATGGCAGCCACACATTGGGCACCGCTGCTGGGTGTCCCTGTAAGTTAAAATGTATGTTCAGAATGTCTCAATAAAGGTGTTTAGCGTGCAGTCATTTGAGTGTGGCTATCCCAGAGGGGAAAAAACTCTGCAGAAAATCAGAGTGCATACAGGATTTCCTCACCATTCCTCATCAGTACACCAAGTGGCATTTGCTACAACACTGTTTATGGTGAGGTTGTCTTCTTCTTGGAAAGAAGAAGAATTTAAGAAATCTCTTCTGCTTTTTTATGAAGGGCATTCAGATTGTTGCTTGTGTTTACTAACATTCATGTTCTCATTTGGGTCTTTACCTCTTGTATTACTACAGTTCATCAGCTATTGGAGGGAATGAGTAACTTGCCATCGTATTTCTTTATTATCAGACTCCGAACAAATATGTTGCTTGACTTTGTCTATGAATTATCTGCTACAGTAATTCTGAGATAGTATGGAATTGCTTGGCATTGTAGCAGTTACAAATGTATAGCAATAACATCGCATTATTATTTTTGCTGTCTCTAAGTCTTTGAAAAGCCATAGGTATTTAAATTTTAGGGTTTGCAATTTAGTATCTCATGGTGACTGACATCATATTTTCCTTTCCATTGAGATCTCCTTTTTTTTATTTGATGTAACCAATAATAAATAGCTTTGTTATAACTGATGATCTAGAGAAGGCTGGAGCAGATGTGAGCTGCCAAAGTCTTCTTCTCATGATTGCCTTCACCTTGATTGCTTAATCCAGTTTCTCCCCTATCCTGGAAAGCTAGCAGCACAGGATAAATCTACAATATACCAAACATGTGGAGTGCTGTGCAATTCTACTGACAACAGGAACATTGGTCCAGGAAATATATGAGGACCTTAATTACTTTCTAGCCTTTTTATCATGATGTGGGAAAAGAATGAAATACAATCTCCTATCCTTTTAGAGTCTTTGCTTTCAAGCAGAAGTAGGGTCAAAAAAATGGTTAAAGAATAAAAATGTTATGAAAAACTGCCTAAGGTAGGTAGAAAAAAAAAAATCCTAAATAAAATCCACGGGAAGAAGGTGTATTTAGTGATATTGGTAAACTTAATTACTCTCACTTCTAGTACAATGGAATGTGGAAAGGGAATGAAAATCATTGCTGTCTTTTTGAAACCCGTTGTACATTTCTAATTTATATACTATTTGTTGAAAGAGACTACTGGGTTATTTTACCCAGAATATGCTGGAACACAAGAAAATGAGATTTGTTGTTAATCACTAACTCTAAAAAAGTGCTTTTTTATGCTACATACTGTGTGCATTCATGTGTATATGTATGAACATTTCAGATAAGCTGTTTACTTCCACACAGCTGACTGTGGTGTGTCACTGACATAGACTCAGTCTTCCATATCGGGGCTTGCACATACAGAAAGTTTGGTTTCCATTCTTCTCATTTCTATGGGATGCCATTGCAGCCTGCTTCCAGAATCCATCCAGACTAACAAAGGCACTGTAGAGCATAAACTGCAGACTTCATTCTATGGCTGCAAAAACTCTGATGCAGAGCTGATGACGTCTCTGTTGAAATGTATATAGGCCTACTGGACATACTCCTGCCTGATAAAGAGGATATGGACATGGGCTTTCTTAAAGTCATAATTACTGTAACTATTTCAGCTCTGGTCAGCTAGAGATTCTGAGCCAGAGAGATAGAGTCAGAGTGGTGGGACAATTCATCTCAAAAACAAGGGACTTGGCACTGTGAGAAATTATTTTGGATGTTGGTTAAAATGAGCAAGACTATCTGTCATGGGTTAACTACATAGGTTTAACTCCTGTTGAATGAAACTGCAGAAGCCTATACTTTTGTGAAAAAGGAATTTTATTGCCCTATGAACTCTTTCAGCTTGCAGCTCCTGCCAGTCAGTGACTAATAAATTTGGAATGGGAATGTCCGTCATAAACAAAGTCATGATCAATGTCTCCAAAACCATCCTCCAAAGATGTTTTAAAAACCTCTTCCAGGCTCTTTGGAAAATACAAATGGAAAGGATCAAGAAACTCATGGAATCTTTCCCTCTCCACTCTTATAAATAACAGTGCTTTGCAGTAACCATCCAGTTGCTGCATTCTGAGCATGACAAACCTTAAATTATGGTTAAGAATTCCACCCATCCTTTAAAAATATACAAACAAATTAAAATAGAAGAATATGTTAAAGCTATGCTAGGTGTGCTGACTATTGCCTTAGAAAAAAAGATATTGAAATGAATAATGAAATAGAAAGGTCATAGTGCAGAAATTATTTTCTTCACAGATAGCTATCTATGAAAATGGAGAATCTCACTTTTAAATTAATCCATCTTCAACTTCCAGCTATTGGTTCCTTGCCAGAATAAAGTGCCTTTCAGGACTTTATAATTTCTCTCTGTGAAGACAGAAATAAACTACAGTTGTGTCTCATTAATATTCTCTTTGATAATCTAAATTATACCAAACTAATTAATATTTTTTGTTATAAATATTAAGCAATTTCTTCTTTTCTTCTTTTCAATCTTCTTTTAAAAATGTGGATAACCATGCTGAATGCACCATTACAGAATTAGTCTCATCAACACAATAAACACAAGTTATGCATATTTTAATCAAAACTTCCCTGGTTGTCTGAAGAAGAATTACTTTGTTTTGGTTTTTTTGTTTTTTTTTTTTTTT